>CAUYON010136516.1:0-17665 GCA_963573935.1 Arctocebus calabarensis
AGAATATGTTCCAGCTCCATCCATGTAAACATGAAAGAGGTAAAGTCTCCATTTTTCCTTAAGGCTGCATAATGTTCCATGGTATACATGTACCACAATTTATTAATCCATTTGTGAGGCGATGAGCACTTGAGCTTCTTCCATGACTTAGCAATTATGACTTGGGCTGCGATAAACATTTTGGTAAAAATATCTTTGTTATAATGTGATTTTTGGTCTTCTGGATATATACCTAGTAGGGGAATTATTGGATCGAACGGCAGGTCTATTTTTAGATCTCTAAATATTCTCCAAACATCTTTCCAAAAGGATTGTATTAGTTTGCATTCCTACCAGCAATGTAGAAGTCTTTCCTTTTCTCCACATCCATGCCAACATCTCTGGTTTTGGAATTTTGTGATGTGGGCTAATCTTACTGGGGTTAGATGATATCTCAAAGTAGTTTTGATTTGCATTTCTCTGATGATTAAGGATGGTGAGCATTTTTTCATGTGTCTGTAGACCATGCACCTGTCTTTTCAGAGAAGTTTCTCTTCAGGTCTCTTGCCCACCCTGAGATGGGATCACTTGTTCTTTTCTTGCTCCTACATTTGAGTTCTCTGTGGATTCTGGTTATTAAACCTTTGTCAGAGGCAAAACCTGCAAATATCTTTTCCCATTCTGAGGGAAGTCTGCTTACTTTACTTGTTCTTGGCTGTGCAGAAGCTTTTTAGTTTGATCAGGTCCCAGTAATGTATTTTTGATGCTGCTTCAATTGCCTGGAGAGTCTTCCTCATAAAATATTCACCCAGGCTGATTCCTTCAAGAGATTTCCCTGCACTTTCTTCTAGTATTTTTATAGTTTCATGTCTTTAATCCAGTGAGAGTCTACCTTAGTTAATGGTGAAAGGTGTGTTTCTAGTTTCAGTCTATAGGTCACCAGCCAGTTCAACCAGCACCATTTGCTAAATAGGGAATCTTTTCCCCACTGAATGTTTTTAATTGGCTTGTCAAAGATCAAATAACAGTAGGTAGCTGGGTACATCTCTTAGTTCTCTATTCTGTTTTATACATCTACCTCTCTGGTTTTGTGGCAGTACCATGCTGTTTTGATCACTATCGATTTGTAGTATATCTGAGGTCTGAGCGTAATTCCTCCTGCTTTGTTTTTATTTCTGAGTAATGTCTTGTTATTTGAAGTTTTTTCTTATTCCATGTAAAATGATGTATTATTTTTTCAATATCTATAAATAATTTCAATGAAGCTTTAATAGGGATTGCATTAAAATTATATATTGCTTTGTGTAGTATGGACATTTTAACAATGTTGATTCTTTCCAGCCATGAGCATGGTATGTTTTTCCATTTGTTAACATTTTTAGCTATTTCTTTTCTTAGAGTTTCATAGTTCTCTTTATAGAGATCTTTCACGTCCTTTGTTAGGTAAACTCTCAAATATTTCATATTCTTTGGCACTACTGTGAATGAAATAGAGTCTTTGATTATTTTTTCAGCTTGGCTATTATTGGTATATGTGAAGGCTACAGATTTATGAGTATTGATTTTGTAACCTGAGACATTGCTGTATTCCTTGATCACTTCTAAAAGTGTCGTAGTAGAATCCCTGGTGTTTTCCAGGTATACAATCATATCACCAGTGAAGAGTGAAGGTTTGATCTCTTTTGACCCTATATGGATACCCTTGATTGCCTTTTTTTCCCTAATTGCATTGGCTAAAACATCCATTAGAATGTTAAAGAGCAATGGAGACAATGGGCAACCTTGTCTGTTTCCTGATCTAAGTGGAAATGATTTCAATTTAATTCCATTTAATACGATATTGACTGTGGATTTGCTGTAGATGGCCTCTATCGGGTTAAGAAATGTCCTTTCTATACCAATTTTCTTAAGTGTTCTGATCATGAAGGGATGCTAGATATTATCAAAAACTTTCACTACATCAATTGAGAGAATCATATGGTCTTTGTTTTTTAATTTGTTTATGTACTGAATTATATTTATAGATTTATGTATATTGAACCAGCCTTGAGACCCTGGGATAAAACCCACTTGGTCATGGTGTAGAATTTTTTTGATGTATTGTTCGATAATTTTCTTTTTGCATATTTTCCTGGTTTGGGGATCAAGGTGATGTTTGCTTCGTATAATGTGTTGAGGGTAGTATTCCTTCTTTGTCTATATTTTGGAAAAGGTTGAGTAATATAGATACTACTTCCTCTTTAAAGGTTGGGTGGAATTCTGATGTGAAGCCATCTGGTCCCAGGCTTTGCTTTTTAGGGAGATTTTGTATAGTTGATGCTATTTCAGAACTTGGTATCGGCCTGTTCAACATTTCCACTTCATTCTGGCTGAGTCTTGGAAGGTGGCATGCTTCTAAGTATTGGTCAATTTCCTTCATATTTTCATATTTCTGAGAATAAAGTTTCTTGTAATATTCACTACGGATTTTTTGTATTTCTGAGGAGTCTGTTGTTATTTCATCTTTATCATTTCTGATTGATGAAATTAGAGATTTTACTCTTTTTTTTCTGGTTAGGTTAGCTAAAGATTTATCTATTTTATTGGCCTTTTCAAAAAACCAACTTTTTAATTTATTGATCTGTTGTATAATTCTCTTGTTTTCAATTTCATCAAATTCTGCTCTAATTTTGGTTATTTCTTTTCTTCTGCTGGGTTTGGGTTTAGAATGTTATTCCTTTTCCAGTTGCATGAGATGTCCCATTAAGTTGTTAACTTCCTCTCTTTCCATTCTCTTGAGAAAGGCTTGCAGTGCTATAAATTTCCCTCTTAGGACTGCCTTTGCAGTATCCCAGAGGTTCTGATAATTCATGTCTTTATTGTCATATTGTTCCAAAAATTTGGTAATTTCCTTCTTAATCTTGTCTATGACCCATCTATCATTCAGCATAAGGTTATTTAGCTTCCACACTTTTGTATGAGTATGCAGATTCCTGTTGTTACTGAGTTCAACTTTTATTCCATAATGGTCCGAGAAGATTCAAGGACTAATTTATGTCCTTTTAAATTTGCTGAGGTTAGACTTGTGACCTAAGGTGTGATCAATTTTGAAGTATGTTCCGTGGGCTGATGAGAAAAATGTGTATTGAGTTTTTTTTTTTTGCAGTTTTTGGCTGGGGCCAGGTTTGAATCCACCACATCCGGTGTATGGGACCAACCTACTCCTGTGAGCCACAGGCACTGATGAAATGTTCTGTAGATGTCTGTTAAATCCAAATGTTGAATGGTTAAGTTTAAATCTAAAATTTCTTTGCTTAGCTTCTTATTGAAGGATCTATCCAACACTGCTAAAGGAATATTAAAATCTCTGACTACTATGGAGCTGGAGGAAATCAAGTTGCTCATGTCTGTTAGAGTTTTTATTATAAATTGAGGTGCATTCTGGTTGGGTGCATAAATATTAATAATTGATATCTCATCATATTGAGTATTACCCTTAACAAATATGAAGTGTTATTCCTTATCTTTCCTTACTTTTTTTGGTTTAAAGTCTATTTTGCCTGAGAATAAGATTGCAACACCTACGTTTTTCTGCATTCCATTTGCCTGGAATATAGATGACCATCCCTTCACCCTGAGTCTATATTTATCTTTTACAGTAAGATGAGACTCTTATATACAGCAGATATTTGGTCTGAGTTTTTGTATCCAGTCAGCCAATCGTGCCTCTTCAGAGGACAATTTAAGCCATTCACATTAATTGAGAATATTGATAAGCCTGTTAGAAATTTGGCTATCAAGTTTTTCAAAAGTCCAGTGGACATTTTTAATCCTTTTGTCACTATGGAAATTGGAATTTGATCAAAAGTTTCTGAGTGAGTTTACTTTTGTGGTGGAAGATTGTGCTGGTCATTATGGAGGGTAGGTCTGAGAATATCCTGGAAAGCTGGTTTAGTTATGGCAATTTTTTTCAACATGTGAATGTCATTAAAGTATTTAATTTCTCCATCATAAATGAAACTCAGTTTTGCTGGATACAGGATCCTGGGTTGAAAGTTATTTTGTTTTAGGAGATTAATAGTCGATGACCACCGTCATCTAACATGAAAGTTTCAGCAGAGAGATCTGCGGTCATTCTAATATTCTTCCCCTTGTAAGTTATGGTTTTCTTACATCTGGCTGCCTTCAGAATTTTCTCCTTCATATTAATTTAAGTGAAGTTAATTACGATATGCCCGGGGGATGTCTTATTTGGATTGAGTCTTGCTGGAGTTCTGAAACTGCTATCTGAATTTAAGAATCTCTTGGCATGTCTGGAAAGTTCTGCTTCATAATCTCATGAAGAAGAGCCTCTGTGCCATGCGAAGTTACTTCATCACCTTCAGGGATTCGCATAAGGTGAATATTAGTAGTCTTTGAATTATTCCAGAGTTCTCTGACAGAATTATCCATTTTTGCTCTTCACTCCTCTTCCTCTTTGAGCATTTGGGAGTGTTCAAAAGCTTTGTCTTCAATGTCAGAAATCCTTTCTTCTCCTTGGTCTATCCTGTTACTGAGGGATTCTACTGTATTTCTCAGATCTTTGATGGCTGCAAATTCTTGTCGCAATGTGTCAAAATCTTTAGTGATTATGTCTTTCAATTCCTTAAATTCTTGAGACAACCTTTGAAATGCTCCTTGAATTTCTAATTCCAGATTTTCCTCCATTTTACTGATCTTATTTGCAATCAAAATTCTGAATTCAGTTTCTGATATCTCAGCCATCTGTTTATCAATGGGAACTTCAGTTGTGTCAGCCAAATTGTTCTTTGGGGGGATTGAACTACTCTGGTTGTTCATGTTACTGGAGCTGTTCTTCTGATTCCACACCATAATTATTTTACACCATTTGGCTGGATGAGTAGATAAGGAGAAGTTGAGTTGGGTGCTCCAGGAGTAGTGATTGGCCAGTCCTTTGCCCAAAAGCTGGGACTGGTATCTGTACCTTTTCCCCTAGAGCTTTGCCAAGGACCCATACAGTGCTATGGCCTGAGAAGCTGGGGACCTTCTTGGTGTGGTGGGGATAAGTGGCTCTGTCTTATTTTCAGCTGCCCTCTGTCTTACCCTAGTGAATCAGTTACTCTGGATTGAAGTCTCAGCTGTGGAGACATACCAGCAATTGAGTCACCCCACCTCCACAAGCAACAATTGGAAAAGAAAAAAAATCAAACTTTTCCACAACCACACACTCAGGGTACCACTTTGGATAGTTCTCAGGTGATTGGCCCAGTTCAAGAGGTCCAAATCAAGTGTCTCAGTCAGCACCAGTCTCAGGTAGGAGAGTTTAAAAGGTCTCTGGCAACTAGATAGCAAGGGTCTACTGGCAGCTTGAGTATGACTCTCTCTGGTGCTTCATGAAATCAGAAGGACCCACCAAGAAATAAATTAGTCTGGGAAGGTTAATGTCTGCTTCCCCACCTTCCACCTCTGTCATACCCAGTCACTGATAGTCCTGCAGGGCTGTGACCCAGTTCCCTCCAATGAACAGATGCTCCAGGGGGTTGTGCCTGCCTGCATCACAAGGAGATCTATGTATCCTCAGCCAGGCTACCACACTCTGCCACCATCTGGCAGGGGGAGGTGAGTCCTGACAACCTTGGGTGCTTAATGGGTCCTGGTGTATTTCACTCAGTTTCAGCCTTGACCCTGATTGATGTTGCTGACAGAACAGAACAACTTTGCAGAATTTGTTTCTGTCCCAGCTATATTTCCCAGAGGCTGTTTGAGCAACTCAGCCCTGTCTGTGCCACTGCCCTGTATCAGCTGCAGTTTGTGTTGGGGCAAATGGTCAGAGCTCACAACAGCTGTTAGATCTAGCCTCTGTCTGCTGACTTTTGTCTGAACTATGATCCCCTGAGGGCCAGGTGTGTCTGAGGCTCAGTGAAGTAGTCCCCTGGTTCAGCCCTGCCCTAGTAGTCTGTTGTCTCTGCGTGTGCATATTCTAGTCCCCATTCTCTGCCCAGGCTTGTAGCACCTCAGGCATACTCTTTGCTCATGGGGACTGCATTTCCGTCCCAGATCTGTTCCGCCAGTGGCTGCTACTGGAGAAGATGCCCTGCTTCCTCTGGTTTCAAAGAGAGAGTGGAAGTGTCCTTTCAATGTGTTCCCGGGGTGTGAGCCTAATTGTTTCCACTGCTGGGGCTATTGGTCTGTGCCTGGGGGCACTACCACTCCTGTATGGTTCCCTCTTTGCTGAGGTTCCCTCTCAGCTGACTGTCCTCTCCTTTCTCCCATGCTGGAGAATCAGCACAGATTAGCAACAGCCCATGTCCCATCTACATCCCTCAAGAAAATGGCCAAGATTCTGGACTACACATGGGACAGGCTTCCAGACCTCGGGGTGAGAGTGGAGGGGAGTGTTGGGAGTTCAAAATTGCAGGTAGAGAATATATACAGTTTTATACAGTTTATGCCTGGCAGGACAGTGCCATGGCACCCTATTAGGGGAAGGGGGTCCGTTTTTTAGAGGGTCTCTCCTGTGGGATAAAAAGGGAGGAGATTTGAACTCTGCTCACTTGTTTGTACAGAGTATACTGTGAGTGTTCTCATGCAGGAAGGGACTCCCCTCTGCTTGGTGATGGATTTTTGTACCTTTTGTTTGTATTCTTGTGGTTGCAACTCACCTCAGCAGGGTTGATGTGCGTTCTTCAACCTTCTCTCTCGGCTCAGATCCAAATCATCAGCTTTCTTGCTAAACTTCTGTCCTTTAACTCTCCTTATGGATGGGAGCCTCTGTGGAAAGCTGTCTCTAGTCGACCATCTTGCCTCTGCCCTCCCATCTTTCTTTTTTATGCTTACCTTGACCACACTACTTAAATTACAGACACACATATACACACAATCTCAAACGACCTTAACTTGCTTAATTTTTCTTCATATTATTTATCATTAGTTGAAATTAGTTTGTGTGTATATTTATTTTATTTATTAACAAATTTATTATAGTTTATTATAATAGTTCATTTTATCTTTTTTCCTCCCCCTAAAATGTGAGACTCACGAGAAAAGAAACCTTTGTTGCTGTTGTTCAACATTGCATTTCTGGCAACTAGATTAGTGACAGGGAGTGAGTAAGGATGCTGTAAGTAGTACTTATTGAATTAATGAAAGACTGATGAAAGCTTTGTTTCTCTCTTGTCAATTTAATCAATATTTTAGATAAGAGCACTTAGGATTTTTCTCAGGGGTGAAATGCTTAGAGCTAGCCTTCCTGCATGTCTTGTAGGGAAGGAGAAAGGAGCCTGGCTATTTGGAATAGCCTTGTCCTCCCCAGATCTTTTTTGCCACCATTTAAGTGGTCTGCCTTCCTTTCAGGTTCTGGGTCACATATTTAAATCTCCATTTTCCTCCACTCTTCATTAACTGTCATCATTCTTCTATCTCTGCTCCATCTTCAAAATATCTGCTAAGACCTCCCACTGCCGTGTCTGGGAATTTTGTTGCTAGTGGGCGATCCTTTGCTCATGTTGTGATGATGTCTTGTGGGGAAGAGGTAGAGACACATGTACTCAATCTGACTTGTGCCTTGACATTTCTGTAAAAACTTTTCAAATATAATACTTCTTACATTTCAGAGCACATTAGTCAATATAAAACCAAGAAGGTAACCTTGGAGAGTAATTCCAATGATACAGAGGAGGTGGTGAGCAAAACAGACAGTAAAATCATAGAAGGAAAAGCATGAGAAGGGGCTAAAGGTTGCACACCCACTACTCCAATGGAATGAGTGTGCTCCTCAGATGGTGATGATGGGGGTCAAAAGTCATAACCCGATCTAAGACAAAGGGGGCTGATAAAACCTGGGTAACTCAATGAGAAGAACATTGGTTTCCTAAACTGAAGCCAGAAGTAGGAGTGCACATGGTGAAACTAGGTCTAAGTGCATAGACTACTTTCATAGTGAAGGAAAAGAAATAAATGTATAAAAATCAGACAGAAACAAAATGGCATTTATGAACTTTAGTCTCTTAGACTATGACAATATAGAAGAGGCAGAATGCATATTTAACAGAATTTTACATTTTAAATAAAACATATCATATATTAAACATCTCAGCATTTTTCTTATCAATTTTCTTAAATACCAAAATATTTCCAAAAGTTTACTTGATATCATATTTGTTTTAGTAATTCAATATTTGCTTTTCCTATTATTTTTAACATAATCCATAA
Organism: Arctocebus calabarensis; assembly: GCA_963573935.1. Taxonomy (NCBI): domain Eukaryota; kingdom Metazoa; phylum Chordata; class Mammalia; order Primates; family Lorisidae; genus Arctocebus; species Arctocebus calabarensis. The sequence goes on from CAUYON010136516.1 coordinate 8,170, forward strand.
ATAATGAAATCAAAATTTAGGAGTGTACTGAGTTTCTTGCTAGGAAACAACCCATCTATCTCTAGTTATTTTAAACCAAACACCTATTTCCAACCTTCCATGAAGCAGAAAATTAAGAGCTTATACCTGAAATTGAGCAAAATAGATGTATTATAGACCTTCTGAGTAAAAAAATTAAATTATAGTTAGATATATTTGTTTTACTTTTTGTCACCTCTCTTGTATACAAAATAAAAGATGACATTTTCTATTATTAAAAAATCTAGATCAAAGCTTGATCTAATAATTTTGTGTAAAATAAAGGTTTCATTGACTTCAACAACTAATACACAATTTGCCTTCCAGAACTGGTATTTTCAGTTGATTGCCTCGTTCAATATAAATTATTTGCAGTGAGCAGGGTAGTCCCTAAAATGATCACAGTATGTACATTTTAAATCATTGAATATGAGATCATTTTCTATAATAGCCAAATAAAGAATTTGTTAATTTTAATTATTTTACAGAGCTGAGTAATTTATTTTAAATAACCTCTAAAGTGGTTAATCTAACTTGTTTATATTTCAGAGTATGAGAAAATTAAAGATTCCTAAATTTGAATTATTTAAATTGTTTTCATGTTACAAAAATACTTTATTTTACAGGATAGAAAAAAAATTAATTCTGAATTGTTAGTCAACTCAAATTATGAGTTCAATTTTGCTGTTAAATTTTAATAGACACTGAAAAAATAAATTATCTTCAATTCATTATTCATGATGCCATTTCTTTATGGCAGATTTATAGGGAGCTTTATGCCTAGCACAGCCACACAAATTTCAAATCTGTAATACTGTTCTGAAGCTGTAACGAAAATGAGACAATTTGTTATTTGTTGGGTGAAAAGGAAGTACTGCAGAAAAATAGAGACTAACAATTTTATGGTGGGCATAGAAATCAGATTCATAAGTTTTAAAAATATTTATAAATTATAAAGTAATACATGAATACATTTTTACCTACAGTTTTTTAAAGGAATTATATTGATTTAAAAGGAAATCCTTTCTCTAACACATACAACACACACAAAATAGACATATACATATATGACCTATCCCTGCTACCCACCAACACTTTAAAGACAATAACATTTATTAGGTCGATATCTATTTTTTATTGCTTTAACATGAATTTACATGGTAGAAAGTGAGGAAGCACAGGTAACTCCTGGATTGTTTTGACATAGAAAAGAAAGAGATCCATTTTGACCATATTTTTGAAGTGCCTTTGAGAGTCCATATTGAAAGTGCAGTGACATATTTGGATATATCCTTCTGGCTTTCAAGATAGAGGTACGAACCAGTAGTATAAATATTTATGCTGTCAGCATTTAGATGACTTAGAAAAGAAATGTAGGTAGACACAAAACTAGGATGCATGACAAGGCTCCAGTGAGTTCCAACATGATCAGATCAAGCTACAAAATGGAACCTACCAAAGAAGACCTAGAGGGACCGGCCACTGGGACACAGGGCTGGTGGGGTGAAGTGTTTCAAAGAGGAGGAATTATTCAACTGTTTTTTGAAGTTCTTAAGATGTTGACTATAGCACAGATCAGAAATTAGGATTTGGTCTGGCAACTGAACTGTAGCCAGTGGTCTTGGAAAAGTTATTAACTTTCTTGAGCCTATTGTTCTCATTATAGTATGGAAGTAATTACATTCTATGCTGTTGACATAATATGTTATATGTTGTTGACATTTTATGCACTTCATATGGGTTAATTTATGTAAATAAAACATTTAGAATAGTCCCTGCCACAAAGCACTCACTAAATGTTAATAAGTAAGTAAAAGTGTAGGGATTGGGACAATAGATATCTCTATCCATGGAAGAAATCATTATGAACAAGAAATAGTATTCTGGAATTTTCCAACTTTGAATTCTGTTATCAACTTGGACTTTGACATTAAGTCTGAGGGCTGTGGCAGGTGTATCAACTCCTGAAAAATCCCAAAATATGATATACTGAAGAGAATATAAGCAAAGTAAGGAGATTCTTTCTCCCACCTTCATGAGGTGTCTCTGCAATAACAACAATTGCTTCTTATTCAGTAATATTGAGCCTTTAGATTTTAGCCTATAGGTTTTAATATTAGCCTATAGATTTTAATCCTTGAAGGCTATGATTTGAGTTACTATGATATTAATGACATTACCCAAGACTGAAAATCCATTCCCTATTATCTTACAATATACATTGTATCCATCCACATCATCCAAAAGAGCCCCTCAGAGATTCTAAAATTAAATTAAATGACACTAAGATTTTCAAATGCATAGGAATTCTCCAATAATAAAAGGTCAATAATGTAGCTTGCATCTAATTAAAATATAATATCCTCAAATTCAGTCCAGGAAGAAAATAAAGTTCAACAATTAAATTGAATTAAAATCTTAAAACATTTAAATCTAAGAAATAAAGTTAGAAATTATGTATTTGTATCATTATGAGTTTAAGTTCAAAGAAATTAAAATTTAGAGTTCTTTATTGTGATTTTTCATTCTTTGTTTTCAGTCAAAGGTTTACGGTGACTGAGCCAAATCATCCCTGACAGATATTGACAAGGTTCCTTAAATGTTCTTAGAAATAAGAACATATGGAGTATTAAATCACTTTCTTGGGTATACATACAGATAAAATGTGAAAAAACAGAGTTCAGGGACCAGTGATAACGGGTTACTGGAAAAACAGACTGGGGAACAAAATGGGATTAGACGTAATGAGTTTTGGAAGAAGATAAGTAACTTCTTAAGTCAGAAGCTTCATGGGCATTGGACAGAATGTGCCTATGTTTCATTTTACCAGAACAGTCCTATTTATATACTTACTATCTATCTTCTGTTCTTTTTAGCATTTGGTTACATTTTCCATTAAAAAATATTATCAATAGTTCCATAGAAACATGTCAAAACTGATGTGGTGCATTACATTTTAGCTCTGCCATGGTCTTTTCTATTAGTATGTTCAACACCTGTGCTGAGACCAGAGTGCTTACATTAACACACGATTAAATCTGAAAGACAGCCAGCATTAACCTGTCTCTCTTTCTCCAATGCTTTCTAGATGCAATTTATCTAACGTGTCCCTTCAAGGATAGCATTGAAAGGTGTTTACTGATAAAATGAATTGCCCTTAAACATAAGCAGCTAAGCAGAGTAAACTCTGATCTTAGGTGATGGTGAGAGAAGTGTTAGACACCGTTGTTTGTCAGTCGCCCGGTGCTCCAACCAATAACACCGTGGCCCGGGTCAGGCTGGAGGGATGGAGAAGCCTGGAGAAGGGTTGGAAATCCCGGTGGTGGTATGGAAGAAATGGAGGCTGAACAGGCTTCCAGTGAGAGCGTATTGATCTCAGTCAGGACGTAAAACTCAGAAAACAACAATCTGAAAAAGTATCAACAGCATTAATTTAGAAGTTAGTAATTACCCATATTTAAAGACTATACCCTAAAATGACAATCAAACGTGCAACTGCAGAAGGTGTGGTGTATTTCACTCTGTGAAACATGACTTTTCATTTAGATCAAACGACTCCTTCCAAATTAATTTACCCATTTTAAATTCTAAATAATCTTGTGCATGCATGAAAAGTAAGGCAATAATTGCAAATCTGTTGCCTCTCAACAGAGTAACTTCACAGTTTAATTATTATAGCTCTATAAAGCATGGCCATAAAGTCTGTGTGCAATCTAAAATAGTGGGTAATTAAACATTGCACATGAACTTTCTGGCCACACTGTATTGTAGCATCATAAACTCTAAATAGACAAGTTACGTTGATTTTGATAAGGATCTGAGTTTTTTTTAGATTAACAGGAAGGTATGTATGAGGTATCCCTTAGTAGGGGATAACTAGGAGGTCACAGAGTTTCCTTTTATAAGATTAAAAAGTCTACGATGTAGCTGTGTCCTCGCCCAGGAAGTGTGCCCATGCAATGTCCCCATTGAGTGGGAACTGAACCAAATTAGAGATGATAGCAAAACTTTTTGAAGTTCATTTTGTTGAAAGAATGTCAAAATTTTTTACCCTAAAGTCCCTTGCTATAAAACCACACTCTGAGTAAAACTATCTTATTTGTTTTTTTCTTTCTTCCCATTTCAGTAACCTCTTTACGTGGAAGTATAATTGTCATGTAACAAAATTCGTAGCGTTATGAAAATAGAGACCACAGACATATTTGAATTTAAGATTTTCCTTTACGTCTAATTTATATGTAAGAAAAACAAACTGGAAAGCAAACATAGGAGTCGCTCAGTTTCCCAGTCTTCTTTGTACCCTAAACTTAAACATGATCTTTGATACAGGTTTGTCTTCTGTAGATGTAGGTTAACAGCTTGAACAGAGGGTCACGGTTTGAATGAGAATTCTCATTGCAGTGAAGAATCTGTTCTGGTTAAGAACAGACTGTTACTTTTTATTGTCAGAAGTTTATGTGGGTGTTAGAAACATAAGAAAGCCCTGGGTTTACATATCCTTGAAACAAGGCATGGATGTTTCTGGAGGGGGCGATGGGAGGCAGTTCTCACCAGAGTTCACTACTGTTATTGCATAGTTCCATTTTATCTTTGCTACTAAAATATTTTGTTGGACCCAAGCCAAGAATATATCTCTAAAGAATAGATAATATCTTAATATGAGATATAATTTCATGTTATAATAAATATGCCATTTGCACTTATTATAGTTTGATATTGAATGTCATATTATTCTTTTAGAACTTACTGCCATAAAATATCAGCTTCTTCAATGTTAAAAATTATAAGGCTTGGCTCGGCGCCTGTGGCTCAACGGGCTAAGGCGCCTGCCACGTATACTTGAGCTGGCAGGTTCGAATCCAGCCCAGGCCCGCCAAACAACACTGACAGCTGCAGCCAAAAAATGGCCGGGCCCTGTGGTGGGCACCTGTAGGAGGCAAAGGCAGGAGACTCGCTTGAGCCCAGGAGTTGGAGGTTGCTGTGAGCTGTGGTGCCACAGCACTCTATCCAGGGTGACAGCTTGAGGCTCTGTCTCAAAAAAAAAAAAAAATTATAAGGCTTGTGCTTGTGCAGTACAGGTACAAATTAGGCCAACATCATGAGTCCATCAAATTGGTGGAGCTACAGTTGTCTTCTTGTCAGAGCTGTGTGACGGGACCCTGAAAACAGGGATTTCTTCTCCAGTAACATCGGGTCACTGCTCTCCCTCCACTTCCTACTGGCTTGTTCCTCAAAACTCGGCTTGCAAAAAAAACCCAACATAGTTCTAACTTAAGGGAATTCTGGATAACATGAGTAGAATAAATTTATGCTTTTGTCAAAGAAAATAAATGTATAAACAATAAGATTTACAGATTGTGCATAAGCAACATAATGGGTTTCAATGCCACCCAGAGAAAGCCTTCTTACTGCCCTACATCTACAGAACACATAGCATATTTTGTGCAAGAAAATCAATATATTCAATACTTCATCTTAATTATTTTCAGGCTCAGGTATTCAGGGAACTAGTCCAAAACAAAATATAGCAGCAGATTTCAAATAATTATGTTATAGTTATTGAGTGATCAGCTAGTGTGAGAGATAAACAATCATAACCAAATTAGACACAGCCTGGAAAACACATGGTAATACATTCGGGGAAAATTAATGTAAAGGAAATAGCTCAGCTGGGGGTTTGAAGCTGGAAGATAGAGATGAGGCAATGAAAACAGTAGATAGCTAATTCGATACAAACGTGATGCATGGTGACAATAGACGGTGCAGTCTGGAAGTACAAAAGGCAGACACTTGGCACCGAGATATAAAGATGACAGCTGATTCACACCACATCTGGGTGTGGGACTGAAGGACGTCTAGTCAACACTCAGAGGCAGGCACGTGGAATGTGTGTAGAATCCACAGAGCTAGAGCGATGGGGTATTGAGGGCTTGGTGTGGCAATGAGCAAAGTGCCCGTACTGAGGGGCTTTAGTTAGACGGCAGGCACTAACTGTGTGCTCTCTCTCTCTTTTGAACACCTTGATACTTTCTCCACCAACTTTTCACCTATTTGTGATAAAAATTGATCAAATCCTCTCTTACAACCTCTGAACTGTTATAACACCGAGATTTTCATACCCTCTGAATGTCTAGGAGATGCTCGAACACCTTCTAAGTATTAAATATTGTTCAATAAATTAAATTTTGCTTGATATTCCATTTATACTTTTTGGGCTTGGGTTTCTACTTAGGGGAATTTGTGGGGAGGAACTAATTAAATAGTAGCAAAACCTGTATGTGAAAGATGTTCATTGCAGTATTATGCAAAATTGAAAAATTAATTATAAATTATTTGAATTACAACAACATTTTTAAAAAAGCTTAGTATGTTATAGTATATCAGTGTGTAAATGGTTGAAAGTCTGCAGACATATATTAACTTAAACTGTTAAAAAATACAAGAAAGAGTCATAACAATAATATTGTATTTAAGTGGTAAGTTTATGAATGTCTGATTTAAAACATTTTGATATTATTAGATGATTTTTTCTAAAATATACCTAATATATTCTTCTATAAAAGCAATGTATATTTATTTTAGACCTAAAATGCAAGAACACAGAAAAATAATTTAAAAATTATCAAAAAATTTCTCTGAGAACATAATGTTTAATAAGTATATTCATATATAAAGTATAATTTGAATCACTTGGTATAATGCATTGTAACCAGCTTATTATTTGATATTTTAATTTTATAACGCGGTTTGAAAAATGCTGTTTGGATGCATAAATTTAAATGGCTTCTGGGAATTCCATTAAAAATTGTGCTATGATATATTCATTTAATCCCTAAATAATGAGATTTGTTCCTAATGTCTAGTTATAGTAATTACATTGTAGAAAATATTATTTCACATCTGGATGGCTCATATCTCTGATTATTTCTATAGGAAAATGCCCTGGAAATTGAGTTATTTGGCAAAAAATACCTATTTCTAAAGCTTTTGTAGAACTTATCTAATTGTTTCTAGAAAACCAAGTCAATTTCCATTCCACTGACTTTAAAACATTTCCTGATTCTTTGCCACAGATGTCATGAAAAAAAGGTCAATTCTATAGGTGGGAAATTGCACCAAATTGAATGATTTTTCCTTTTTCTTAAATTGAAATATGCCAAATCAGAGTGGCACCTGTGGCTCAAAGGAGTAGGGCACCAGCCCCACATACCAGAGGTGGTGTGTTCAAACCCAGCCCCAGCCAAAAAAAAAAAAAGAAAAGAAAAGAAATATGCCAAATCATATGTTTATAGTCCACAAGCTTTCATGAAGTGAATGTAGCTGTGTAACCACTGTCCAGATCATGACTAGCTTGGAACAGGACTAGCTTCCCTGTGCTGCCCGTGTCACCTCTCGACCACTTCACTTTTCCCTTCTGACTTCTATTTCCATTAGCTACAATTGCTGTTGAGCCTTACGTCATATACAATCAAATGAAACATTTGTATTCTCTTTTGTTTTTTGTTTCTTTCATTCAACATTATGCATATGAAATGCATCCAAGAAACAACAGTGTGTTCATTTGTGGTCCTCCAGGTAATTGCATTGAATAAAAATAATGCAATTTATTTATCCATTCCACCATCAATCAACACTTATGCTATTTTTAGATTTTGTATATAAAGAATAGTAATGCTATGAATATTCTTATATTTGCCATTTGGTGAGCATTTCTATATATTTCTTCAAGTGTGTATCAGAATAAAATTGCTGGATAATAGGGCTATATGAGCAGATAAATTAGGCAATGCCTCACAGTTTCTCCAAGACCTATATATGCAGCATACGAGTATACTACTTGATCCTTATCTTTGTCAACACTTAGTATTATCTGCTGCTCTCATTATAGTAAAGATGACAGCTTTGTTGCACAGAATCTGGGTGTGGGACTGAAGGAAATCTCAGTCAACATTCAGAGACAGGTATGTGGTATGCGTGCAGAATCCACAGAGCTAGAGAGACTTTAGGGCTTGCTGTGGCAGTGAGCAAAGTGCCTATACTGATGGGCTTTAGTTAGAGAGTATGCACTAACCGTGTGCTGTCTCTCTTGAACACCTTGATATTTTCCTCCACCAAATTTTCACCTATTCATGATAAAAATTGATCAGATCCTCTCTTACAACCTCAGAACTGTTATAACACCCAGGTTTTCATACCCTCTGAAAGAGGTATTCTAGAGGATATTATAGAGGAGAAAGAAACTATTTCTTTTCCTCATTCATCACAAGGTTCATGACTGAGGCACCCATAAAAAAAGATAGATTTATAAAATAAAAGCACACAAATTTATTTAACATGTTTTATATGACAGAGGCACCTCTAGAAATAAAGACCTCCAAAATAGTAAAACATGTGTAATTATGCAAGTTTTAGTAAAGAGGTAGATAGTTGTGGGAGTGTATATTTGGGCAAAAGAGGTATGACCCAGTGCTAACATGGGTCATAATGAAGGTTTTGAGCTACACAAAAATCAAGAAACTTAAAATCTGCCCAGATGGAAACAAATGAAGCCCTCCCAGCAACACTGATCAGCTGTGCAAGTTGTACCTTGTGCCGGTGAGTCAGAAAGGACAGTGTCAACTGTGTTTATTGGAAGTGAAATAATGGACCATAACAGTCTGTCTCAAAACTTTTGTAATGACCCCTGGGTAATGAGCTGGGAGGAATTTAGCAAGACCTATATGTTTAGATTCTTCTTGATGTCTGTCTTCAAGGATAAAGACATTTGTTTTCCATAGGTTTAGGGAGAGTTCCTCTGGAATGAAGGTTTTGTGACCTGCTCAGGGGAGGACAGTGGCTGGTGACAGTGACCTTCTTGCTTCCTCTGGTTTCTCACACGTGTGTTTGGGAGTAGTGGGCCACGAACCTCATGAGCATGTAGCCATATCACATGGTGGTTTTAATGTTTCCAATATATATATATATATATAGGTATTCAGGTGTTCTTTTGTTTCTTTTTTTATGAAAAGAACAACTGAACCATCAATTCAAGTGTCTTGCCCATTTCTTTATGGAATTGTCTGCCTTTCTAAATTGATTTATACAAGATTTTGTATGCCATAAATATGAGTACTCTCTTAGATATAACAATTGCAAGTATTGTGTCCCACTTTATTACTGGCTTTTTGTTCTCTTCTGGGTGTCATTCATTCAATAGCAGAGGTCCTTACCTTTAGAGAAGTCCAAAATATCACTGTTTCATTTTGTCTTCTTTTTTTTATTGTCTTTATTATTAAATCATAGCTGTGTACAATACTGCAATCAAGGTGTACAATGTGCTGGTTTCATATACAATCTGAACTATTTTCATCAAACTGATTAACATAGCCTTCCTGGCATTTTCTCAGTTATTATATGAAGACATTTGTATTCTGCATTTAGTAAGATTCGCCTGTACCCTTCTAAGATGCACCATAGATGTGGTCCCACCAATTGCCCT
>CAUYON010136517.1:0-14199 GCA_963573935.1 Arctocebus calabarensis
GTGGAGGGAGGGCAATTGGTGGGATCACACCTACGGTGCATCTTAGCAGGGTACTGGGGAAACTTATTAAAGGTAGAGTATCAATGTCTTTATATAGTGATCAAGAAAATGCCATGAAGGCTATCTGTAACAGTACGATCACAATATTTCTGAATTTATATCAAGCACATTGTGCCCTATGATTCAATATCACAATTATGATTCAATAAAATTATTAAAAAAAAAAGAAATGAACAAAAGATTGGAGCTGAAGACCTTAAGTGCTTGCTTTTTGCATTATTCGTGCAGCATGGGGTTTTTATTATTTTTACCTAAAGAAGTCTTTTTTTGGTAATAACAAATGTGTTTTTTTAAAAAGCCTGTTTTTTCTCAATATGCCTTTAAAGGTTTTAAAATTATTTCCTATCTGGTCAGGTTGAGATTTTTAAGAACTTCATTTTTAATTTGTAATAAAACTTTACAATTTGTTTTTTCAAAAAAGTCAACAAACTGCAAGTACCTGTTAATATAGGCCTTAAATAATTAAAAAAAATACTTCTTCAACAAGTGTGTTTTTATTCAGCTCAATTTTGTTCACAAGTTCTTTCTGACTAATGTCTCTCATCCCTTCCTACTCCTTTCTTGCTCTAAATTTTGTCTTATATTCCAAACTTTGTCCTATACCACTTCCAGTAACCTAGCCACCCTTCCAATACCACTTTTCCTTCCTTCAAAGATCCAGTTTCCTCCAGAGAAGTTACCTTAATTAAAGAGATAAAATAACAAAGTCTCAGATTGTCTCTTTCAATTAAAGAATAGATCATGGGGAAGTATTTTTCTCCTTGATTGTAGCTCATTAGAATAAATTTAAGAGATGAAATTTCAATAGCACCTTGTTGATCTTCTAACCTCTGCTGCGCTCCACATCTGAAGGGCACAATGTGAAGATCCTAAAAGCAACATTACTTCTAAACAGCATTTTAAAACATTTTATTGTCTCTTTTGAAGAATACAAAGCATGATAATTTGTTTTGTTTTTAATTATATAGCAATCAATTTCACAAGGGAAGTTATGTTGTTTACACTTAGAAATGGCTTAAGAGACTCTAGCTTTTCCTACAAATTTAAGCTTGCATAACCTCTACTTTGCCTTAATGGTCATCATCGGTTATCTAACTGGAAATTCTAAAACCAACATATGTCTAGTGAAAACAAACTGCTACTCCCTCATCAACACTCAGAAAATTCCATAATCCTATTAACCAAAGCCTCAAAATAATGCCCTTCTCTCATTACATGGAATTGAATGGTTCCGTAAATCCATTCCAAATGTTCTAAACACCCACTGTATGGTAGCAAGTCTTCAGATCCTCCTTACCATTAGGAATTATATCCTTCTAGATGATTCAGATATTTTGGTAGCTCTACAATTTTTCTCCCACAATACCATTTCACTGAAAAGTCGTTTTCCTAAGATTATCTTCCAGATGAATTGAGTGCAGGTTAACCCATTTGGGGTTCAAAATTAATAACCTCACATTAAATTCACCCCTTCTCCTCTGATATGGGGATCTAGCCTGGGAGAGCTGAATGCCAACCAAGGCATCCCCTCCCGGACATTTTCACTTGGGGGGGGGGTAACAGTAGCAAAAGCTAAAGGTAACAATTTAATGCCCTGAGTAACAAAGTCTGTATGTATTCTGATGACATAGTTTTTCAGGTTAAATAACAGCTAAATAGATCTTAAGTGACCTGTTCTTGAGGGAGAGTAATTTCTCCCACCCATCCCATTAAAAATTAGTTTTAGGTACATGTGTCCTCTACTGGCAAAAGAAATGGTCATTTCTGTCATTGACCTTTATCAAGATATTAACCAATTTCCCTCCATAAAGAATGACACCTTTAAGGAAAAAAAAAAAAACTATTTCTGATAGAGTAGTATTTTTAAATGACCTTATCTATAGGGTCTTAAATTTAGAAAATGTGAATACTGAAGGATATTAACGAATTTTCAGTGAAGACGACAAAAAATTCACATTTTGCTAATCAGCTAGAGTCCGTAAAATTAAATGCTGTGCATTTTAGTATGACCTAGACGCAGTTTCAGTGCCACCTTTACTATTTCCTGAGCCAGGGCTGATGCTAGAGCCTGCCAAGTGTGAAGAAGGGGCATTACATGGAAATATAGCTTGTGCTGGCACTGCTGAAATTCATATACCTTTCAAAACTAGGAGCTTCAATATGTACTGAGAGTAAATTCAAATAAACCTCCCAGAACAAAAACCTAACTTGCATCTGTTATTAAGTGCTTTTCCTTGTTTGACAAGTATAGAAGATGAAACATCTATCCCTTGGTCCTCTCTCTGTCTTGTGCATAAGGGAGGCCACCAGCAAATGGAGTTGCAGGATCTCAGTGAAAGGGATCCCTGCCTACAATAAACTGTACAGAAATCCTTATAACTGGCTTCACATCTGGCACTGAACAGTTACAAATGTCAATGAAGAAAGGGTACAATCGTTCTTCATTTCTTGACTTCGGTGGGGGGAGGGGGGCAGGGAGAAAGATAAAAGCTGTGAGTTCCATGAGCGATTCTGTGAACCTGAATCTCTAAAACTGGCAACAGGTAAAGGACCTTGCAAGCTGCAGGAGGCAAAAATTTGTACTAGGGATTTGCCGAAGCATTTTTTAATGTTCTTCCAAAGATAAGGCAACTCAAAAAGAACTATTATAATGAGAGTGAAAATACATTAACTAACCGAGGTGTAAGAGATACAGGGCTGGAGAAGGCATTGTCATAGGAGTGGTTGAACAGAAGGGAAAAGTAAAAAGAACTGCCCAAAGTACCCCCATTTTCATCACTTTTAAGATTTTTTATTTATCTCATGCCCAATTTTTTTGTGTTGTGAAATAATAAACAAACACACAACCAAAAATGGTGCAGACAAGCACAAACCAACACCAAACTATTAGTCTTTCCTGTCTACTCCATCTAGGCTATACACAAAAGTAGGAAAGCTTAAAAGGAAAGAACCAACTGTAGATTCAAAACATCACCACTGGCCAGACCTATCAGAAAAGGTTTGTTTCAACATTGTAATGGCTATTGTACTTGGGAAAGGGGAGACTGAAACCATTCAAGTACTTTGACTCTAAGGGAAATAACTTTTTGGATAATGTTTCTTCAACAAAGCTGACTACGGGTTCCGTCCCATAGCTCAGTGGTTAGGGTGCCGGCCACATACACCAGGGCTGGTGGGTTTGAACTCGGTCAGGCCTGCTAAAACAACAATGACAACTACAACAAAAAATAGCCGGGTGTTGTGGTGGGTGCCTGTAGCCCCCGTTACTTAGAAGGCTGAAACAAGAGAACTGCTTAAGCCCAAGAGTTGGAGGTTGCTGTGAGCTATGACACAACTGCACTCTACCAAGGGTGACAAAGTGAGATTCTGTCTCAAAAAAAAAAAAAAAATGCTGACTGCAGATATGATACCATTGTCCATACTACCTACAAAGTCAAAGCTAGGAACCCTTAGCAAGCCACAAGTACAAATAAGGGCATAAGCATTAAGAAGTTGATTTTTGGGGTGGCGCCTGTTGCTCAGTAAGTAGGGCGCAGGCCCCATATACCGAGGGTGACAAATTCAAACCCAGCCCTGGCCAAACTGCAACAAAAAAATAGCTGGCCGTTGTGGCGGGTGCCTGTAGTCCCAGCTACTTGGGAGGATGAGGAAAGAGAATTGCCTAAGCCCAAGAGCTGCAGGTTGCTGTGAGCTGTGATGCCACAGCACACTACCGAGGGCAACAAAGAAAAAGAAGGAAGTTGATTTTTGAATGACAACTGTGTGTTAATAACCTTCTCTCTCTCTAGCTGTATTATATCTATAAAAAATACATGTGCACACATACATACACACTTTTTACATACACAACACAAGGGTAGCAATTTGTTTTTGTTTCGTTTTTAGTTTGCACATTACTCGAATTTAAACTACCATCATAATATGGATGGCTTTTTGTACTCTCAATTCTATATTTTTTTTTTCCTTTGAGACTCTACTCCAAACAGTATGACATCACCAAGTGAGGAAAATGGGATCTGGCCCAACAGGTTACATTTGCTCTTATGTAATCTCTTCAAGTATTTTATTTCAGCAACAATCAACATAAACCAAGATTGAAAGTGAAAATGTGACTTCAAACATTAAGGCCAGAAAAGGCATTCACGAATGATACGCCAAGTTGGAGAGATGATAGGTAAAATGTTACACACATATACAAATGAGAGTCGAAATACATAAAAGTGATTTAAATATATACAGGAGTCTATAAGATGAGAAAAAGCCAATATACTGCCCTACCTTTATCATTCCAGAATCCTTTGGACTTCAGCACTATTACTCTATTTTATAGCCTGTGACTCATTTTAAGGAAAACTTATTAATGTACTATCAATAAAACAACAAGACTATTCGTTAGCTATCTTAATTATCAAGTCCTCTTGCCTCAGAAAACAAACATTTAACCAAACTCCAAGCCCCACCCAGAATTTATTGCTTTGTAAAGCATGCACTCTATTGCCTAGATTTGATACTTAATGAGAAAGTAAAGCACATACATTCGATTCTGGGAAATAACTCAATTAGAAGCCAGTAGAAAGCCCCAGTGTAATCATCTATTTCCATATACTAATAGATTCTTCAATGTCGTAATGGAATGATTACAGACAGAAAATCAATTCTTAAAATCTCATGCATAGTTTGTAATTATAGCTAGAATGTATAATCAAAACTGAAAGACATATATATCCAAGTGTTATTAAACAATGATTAAGCTTTGATTGGAATATGTACCAGCTACAGCTAATCTGTCAGTACAATCGTGGCTGCCTGCCAGACCACCATGTTCTAGGAATAGATATTTCTCCTCAAGAAATTCTTCTTCAGGCAATTAATATTTCTGAATTTGGAGGCTTTAAACCTCTTCCTACTAGGAACTCAGTAAAAACGTAAGGAACTAAAGCTCACCGACATTTGTCAAAAGCTTTCATTTAAATTGTAATTCTACACACTCAATTAGGAAGCAAAGGCAGATATTTCCAAAGGTTTCCTATCTTCTCATTTGTTAAGTTGTTCCTGGGTGTTTATTTACTAGCAAATGTAACCAACGTAAGTAGGCTCTTAAACATTGCATTGTCCACTGAGAGTATACTGGTTATTGAAGTTCAACAGAATTCCACTGGTTTCCCAACATTTTCTCAGTGGTGGACCAAAACCTCATTTTTATTTTGGCTACTTTCCAACATAGCTGGAATGAAAGTGCTTCTGTTTAAAGATATTCATAGTTAAAAGGCACAGATGCCCTCTGGATATTTGTAAAAACCACACATTTTTGGCCAAATAGTGACAATTTGCCAGCAACTTACCAGAATTTCGCTTTGACACCATCTTCAAATTTGTGCTGACTACAGAACAGACCACAAGGGCCAAAAGAAATGGCAGCTTCATCATTCACTTTCCTTGGCAGCTGAAAAGTCAAAAAAGAATAGGAAATTTGAACCAAGATCTTGGCCTGAACAAAACAGTAGCTGTAATTTTACATTTCTCAAAAATCCATTACAGAATTAATGACAATATGGTGACTTCTGGCTTGATTTTTATGCAAATATAAGAAAACACAAAAGTTCACAGTTAAAACATGTCAGAGGTCCCTGCTTAAAACTTTTCAATGGCTTCCCACTGGATTTAGAGTAAAATCTGAACTCCTTTCATGAGTCTGTAGGTGGGACCCCCCGGTGCCTCTTTGTCCTGATGTCACAAAGTTTTCCTCCTTAGTGGCTATCGTTAAGCCACTATGGTCGTTTTTATTCTGTCCCTGAAATGTGCTGTCATTTTTTTTTCTCATGGCCTTTGCACATTGTCATTTCCTAGAGAATACAGCTTTCCACTCTTCACTTAGTTTTTCTAAATATCCTCAGTTCTACAAAAAAGCCTTTCCCAACTATCTGACCTTAATTTGGTCATTCTTTAGCTCACTACTTTCCTTGTTTTATTTACAAAACTCATCAGCACTTACAGTTATTTTGTTGATGTGCCAGGAAAAGGTTTTACTCAACTTTGACAATGACATTTTAAAATGAACAGTACTGAGTTTTAAACAATTGGAATGAAATTGTTCCAAAACCAAAAATAAATTTTAAAGTGTGAAATTGGACTGAGATATTATTGCCTCCCCATTCCCTAACAGGGAAAGGAGACTGCTAAAACACTACCAGTAGGCATCTGGGGAAATAACCAAATCACTAAGTTTTTGTCCCTATTGAGTTAAGACATTTTAGTAAATTGGTTACCTACATGGTGGCTCATGTAAGATTCTTTAAGAATTAGAATATAAGCACCACAGTGGTACAGTGGGCTCATCATAAGCCCAGTATATAAAAGTGGTAAATTACCTGTTAAAAATAAATGTACATTAAATCTTAGCTTAAAAAAATAAAAATGGCTAAGGGGGTGATGAGGTGACACTACGCTAATTCCTGAAATAATGAATGGAAGAAAACCTGAGTAGAAAGGTAAAAACATCCTCTAGATAACAATTAAAGATCCAGAATTATATATAAAGATTTATTTAAAAAATAATTGCTTTGTACCTAATAGTGCAGAACCTTACCCAGAATGTAGGAGTAACAAGGTGAATCAAGAACTGGGGAACAGCCAGGCATGGTGGCTCACACCTGTAATCCTAGCACTCTGGGAGGCCAAGGCAAGTGGACTGACTGAGCTCACAGGTTTGAGACCAGCCTGAGCCAGATCAACACTTGGTCTCTAAAAGTAGCTGGTGTTATGGCGGGTGCCTATAGTCCCAACTACTTGGGAGGCTGAGGCAAGAGAATCGCTTAAGCCCAAGAATTTGAGGTTGCTGTCAGCTGTGATGCCACAGCACTCTACTGAGGGTGATACAGTAAGAGTATGTCCCCCCCTAAAAAAAAAAAAAAGAGCTAGGGTACATCCTCTTTTCCTGGAATTGACCTCAAAGATCTACCTAATATCCTAACTTCAGAAAACGTCCAGAGTTTGGTATCTGAGGCCACCAGCTAAGTGAACTAATGCCGATAATATACCCCACTCTCACCCCATTGAAAAACAACGAGGCCTAGGAAGAAAGAGAAGGTCACCTTTCACCTTTTGATAAGGAAGACAGGCCTTTCCTTTTGTAGATAACATGCAAACTTACCATCAGACATGCGGACACCCCCTGCACCACTGAGGCAGGAATAAAGAACCCTGTGAGAGATGGTATGTTGGAGGTTGTCAGGTAACAATGAGGAAATGACTAATTCTCCCCTACTGTCAACACACAGTAAATTTCCAGGACCCATGAGGCATGGGAATGAATTCGGCATATGCCCACAGGTCCAAGTTGGAATAAGTAATTAGATGATTCCTGCCACAGGCTTTGCAACATGAGACAAGATAAATGTATGTGAGAGGAAAGTGATACGATGCCATAAGCATAAAGTCTGACAGAAGATGTAATAAAATCTCATAAGGGATTTCCAAAGCCAAAGGAGATGCTTATAGAAGGCTCTCATCAACAGGCTGTTTATAACAGCCATCTGTTTATAGAGTGCCCATAGCTGGCTAGAAGAAAAATTATGACTACCCAAGGAGAAGACACACACAGGCACACATATCTATATTTTCCCTCTCACTCTTCCCCAGCCACTCCCTTTCACGGCGATACCAAAGATGACACAAGAGAGAAAAGAAGGAGGCAGAGAAAGAGATGTATAAAAGCATACCATGCAGCCCCCAAACTAAAAGCCACTGGAGCCACGTATCAGCTCTGTTTGAGGAAAAAGGAAGACACACTATGTGAATCAGGAGCTTGGAGTAAGCAAGACAAATGCCAAATCAAAATGAGACTCTTCTAATATGTGAAAGAAGCTGAAAAATTATACAATCACTGTCCCCAGGGGAGAAAAGGTAAATGCAGCAAAGTAGCAATCAGTGGGAAAAAAAAATAATACCATTTCAAGTTTATATTCCACTGAATTGAAACCCTTAATAAATGCGTTAAACTTACTAGCTCAGATTTCTTTGCTCCTCCTGCCCACTAGAACGTAAGCTTCATGAGGAAAGGCACTTAGTCATTAACTGTGGTATCCTCAGCACCTAACACACAGCCTGACACATAATTGGTGATTAAGAAATATTTTAATATTACGCAACCTTAAAAAAAGATGGAGACTTTATCTCGTTTATGTTTACATGGATGGAGCTGGAACATACTCTTCTTAGTAAAGTATCTCAAGAATGGAAGAAAAAGTATCCAATGTATTCAGTACTATTATGAAAACAATTTATAAACACTCACACTTTCACAAGAAAGATAAACCACAATTATAGTCCAAGGTGATGGAGGGAAGAAGATGGAGATGGGATGGGAGAGGGGAGATGCGATGGAAGGAGGGTAAACGGTGAGACCATTCCTATGGTTCATATTGCAAGGGTGTATGTCAAATCTATTAAGTATAGAGTATAAATGTCGTAACACAATAATTAAGTAAATGAAGTGAAGGATATATTAACTAGATGTAAGCATTCCTAATTGTATATAAAACCAGCACATTGTACCCCATAAAGGCATCAATGTATAAAAATAAATAAAATGAAATCTCACAGGTGATGGTGTATAATCTATCTACCCTTATGCTATACAACAGTGGTTCCTAAGGTAAATTAAATATATCAGAGTGATTGAGAGTAAATAAAAAAGAAAAATATTTTAACGAATACAAGAAGACCTATGTAGATAACATATTAAGTGTTCAATGGACACTTTCAATGTTTTCTTTTTTGTTCAGGTTATTTGTTTAAAATAGAACATCTCTGGTCTAATATAGGATTAGCCAAATATGGGATGTGCCCTATCTCCTGCTGTCATGAACACAGTTGATGCCCAAATCATGTCCTCTTGGCCCACCCTAAAAGTCATCTGCAGAAGTCTTCTTATATGTCCCAGCCACAAGTGCTTCTCTGTCTGCTAAAGCAGCTTAACTAGCTTAAGAGGCAAACTGGAAGCACCGGGTTATTAAAACCCCAAAGAAATGATTATCAGTCAGTGATGGGAGTTGGTGAATGAACACCCCAGCTCCCTCACCCTTTAGTACGTTCCAGTACGACTCAGTACCAGCCTGTCAATTAACACACTCTTTATTTACTTTTCTTCCCTTCCAGTCTGACTTAGCCACTCCCTTGCAGTACTTCTGGGATCATTTCCCAAATAAACTCTATCTACATCCAAATCTTTATCTGAGGGTCTATTCTGGGGAGAAACCAAACCAAGACTCTGAAAATACCATTAAGTATTCCACATAATTCATTGTTTTCTATAGACTTTATTTGTCAAATTTCTTAGAAATTTAGCTCAGAAGATTGAGCAAGCTCTAGATTTTCAAAGCCATGCTTATTGTTCAAAATTTTCTTAAACTGAATACCTACTGTAGCTCCCCAGTTTTGTGTCCCCTATTTAGAACTTACCCCAGCGATTTGTTAAGAACATTGTCCCAATTCTGATTAAACTCTGTACTGTACTCAGAGTTGCTATACTCAGTCAACTACCAACTTAACTGTGCTGGTTACATTTTAGGAGTTTGCCATGCTCTTCTTACTCTAAACCAATTCTATCCATGATTGTACCTTCACGATTTCTAACTAAAAGCTAACAGTTTGCAAAGACTGTAACTTGCCAAGATAATCATTTTTAGAATTCTGATGTTTTGTAAGTGGTGACGAAACAAAAAAGATGATTTAAGAAAGCCCTTTCAAAACCCTATTTATCCAGTGATTGTTATTAGGAGACCATTTTCACTCAAAACAAGAACTATATTTTGTAAATGACAATCAGAGATACTAAGTATAGAAAATAGCTGACCCAGAAATAGTTCTACTTCCTTCCTTATGGTATTGCTCCCTCCTTATTATTTGTGAAATCAAATACTTATTAACTTTGACTAGTGAAATCATTATTGGAAATGAATTAAATTAACCACATAATTATTTCATATGCTCCTCTTCCTGTTAGAATTAGAAGGGATTAGAAAAACTGGGCATATGAAGTTTTGAAGTCCACATATTTTCCAATCTCATCCACAGGACAGTTAACTAATTCAACAGAATTTGCTGAACCATTATATTTTATGATGATAATAATTATAATTTAAGCATTTTGTATGGGCAAGACATCAGGCTAAATTGTTATATCGCATTTTATCCTCTCGAGAATCTTATCAGGTGTTATTACTCCCACTTTTCTTTTCAGGAAACTGACACTTGCAATTTACCCAAGGTCATGACATTAATAAATTACAGAAAAGGGATCTGAATTTAGGTTTCTGTATCTATAATGCCCCATCTCTTAAACACTACTGAATTATTTTTACCCTAGAAATTAGATTATGTGTATGGGCACCATAACCACATCTAATATCAGAAAACATGGCTCCTGGTCTTCTACATGCTATAACCTCACTGCAGAGATACATCCATACTAGAACACTTGGTCAAGTGTAGGATAGTGAAGAATAACCTATCATAAGTGATAAGGGAATGGAGACTAAAACGAGTGTTTTTGTAGCATGTTGAACAGGTGATTTAGATTTCCCATTGAAAAGGAAAATCTGCCAAACTGCCGATTCAAACAGTCAAAAAGAAAGACCAGTGTAATCAGTCTCCTAGCAGTGTTCATCTGCAACAGCACTCTGCCTGAATACCATCACTGATCAAGGACTGTCTCAGAATTGTGACCACTGGGCTCCCAACATCCAATTCTACACATCTGTTTAAATACTAAAAGTGTCAGAAGCAGCTCTAGTTACCCCTGGAATTCTTACACTGAAATTTAGGTTTATTACATTAAAACATTTTCCTCCTGCTGATTTTACAACCAACTTACTGTTGTGTGAAGAAAGCGTACAGGAGCATGTATAATACCTACTATGATGGTAATTATGTTGCTATTCAATTACTTTTTTTCCCAAAGAGTCTTACCCTCTACTCTGACTATAAATATGCAATAGTTCTTAGTCCTAAAGTTCATATTCCCCTGAGAGCTTTGTGTTTACTCTAGGGTTAATAAAAAAAAAATCACGAAGGCCACATGCCGAACTCTAAAGAATGAAGATGCTAAGATAGTGCTTAATAAAGGCATTAGTATTCCTCTCCTTAGAGGACCAAATCCTGATGCAAACAATGCCATCTTGAAGAGAAAATTTTTTAAAATGTAATTGAACTAAATTTTTTCACAGATAATTGTAATGATGATACTATGGTCGAATGACTTTCAAGTATAGTTTGCAAATTACCTTCTCCACTTTACTCCCTTCTCCCCTCTTGAAGTAGAATGTATGTCAGGTTCCTGGTTTCATGCTAATTTTTTTTACAATATCTATAGAGCAAACTCTTCAATCTAGAATCCAAAACAAGTTTACCTTATCGATATATTTAAGCACTATTAATAGATCCAACTAAAAATATTTGCTAGTTGCAAAGAAAATGCAATTATATATCATTTATTATATTCTTGCCATGAGAGAAAATTTTGGTATCTTCAATGTTCTCATATATATATATACATATAATCCACACACGTTTGTATACATACAAATGTAGAAGTTAGTTCTTCTGCAGTCAGCTAATATTTGTCTCAATTACATAGTCTAATTACACAGTCATCTACAATGAAGTTATAGAATAAATAGTGAAAATCTGGTATTCACATAGAGATGTCCCTGAGGTGCTATTAGATCTTCAGTCAGAAAACAAAAGTTGAAATGTCAAGATTTTATTTACAAAGTAAAGTTGGCTCTCAATTAGACTCAAATTTGAAAAGGATCTCAATAACTATGTAGTCCAACTTTCAACCAATCATTTTTACAGTATCCCTATATCTAGCCCATCCTCAAGTATTTCCTATCATGTGAAAACAACTGCATAAAGTAGCAGCTGACTCCATTATTAGCTCTAAACGTTAGAAATGGAGGTAGGAAGAGACATTGAGACTGAAACCAACATACCCAAAGATAAATTAGGAAAACAGACACAGCAAAAGATAGAAAGAGACAAATGGATAGGATGCAGGTGGAGAGGAAAAAATATACACAGAGGAAAAACAGAAAAAAAACACATAAGGCAAGAGAACAAAAGACAGATATGGAGATACAAAAAAAACTGACATAGTGACAAAGTAATAAACAAGATAAGAGAAATAATGAGAGAGGACTACTGAGAGATAACAGAAGGGACTATCTCTCCAGAGCATAAGAAAAGAAGCAAACATAGAGGTAGAAAATTGCTATAATTAACCAAGTACAGACTTCTTGAGGGGTTCAAGGGTAGAGTTGAGGTGAGCGTCTACAAAAAGGAGCAGAGGGGAGCCCAGGTGATTCCAAGGATTAAGGAGAGGCTTTATTGAGAAGGAGAGCAGAGTGGAGTCTGACCAACAGCTGGCTGACTATCACAGTTTCCAAAGGCTTTTATTACCCCTTATGAGCAGGTTTGGAACGTGGGAGGGGGTTGCTTAGAGGGAGTCTTCTTCCCTCTGTACAGGAACTGATTTTTGCACTAAGGGCAAATCAACGTCCACCAGCCAGGTTGGGGAAGAAAGTTACTTTTCTCTTTATTTCCTAGAAACACTGGCCTTGAAACCTTCCAGGAAAGCAGGGGAAGGTGTTGCTGTGATCACACCCTTTGGTTTACTGGCCTGCTTTTTCTGACTCACTATCTCCCCAAATGGCTATACTCTTTGTAAGGAATAGCAGGGTCATAAGGATTCCTTACACACATTTCTTTTCTTTCTTTCTTTCTTTTTTTTTTTTTTTTTGTGGTTGTTGTTGTTGTTGTAGTTTGGCCAGGGCTGGATTTGAACCTGCCAGCCTTGGTATACGGGGGCAGCGCCCTACTGACTGAGACACAGGCGATGCCCCTCTTTTTCTATAGTAATAACCACCACAACCACCACCCCAGTTTTTGGCTTGGCACAGTCCCAAAAAGTGAAGATTTCATTTCAAAGCCTCCGTTGCAACCAGATTGAGTTCTGACCTTTACCAAAAGCATTATGTGTGACATAGATTAGTCTTTTTCAGGGTGGCTCCAGTCAGAAAACCTAGAAGTAGTGTGTATAAGGTCTTCCAAGCTATGTAGACAAAAAGGCTTCAATCGTTAATCATTTCTTCCAACAATAAAAGTATTTGTCAGTATTCTTCTCAAAATATAATGTATACTTTTATACATTACTAATGCAATATAGTACAAGTTCATAAACTGTTTATGAGATTATAAATAATTACAGCATTCTGAAAGTAGTTTGACAGTACCTGGCAAAATTTAAAATATGCAGGAGATTGTGGGAATCTATACTCCAGAAATGGAAATGTACATGTATAGAAATATACACATGTACAAGGATAGTCAACACAGTAAGTGCTTTGATAGTGAAAATCTGGCAACTAAACACCTTTTCATGAGAAGGGTGGGGTACATCCATACTATGGAATACTATATAGCCATTAAACAGACTAAGATAGAGAGCTATGTATAGACATGGGTAGATCTACAACATATATGAAAAACAGGATGGCGCCTGTAGTTTAGTGGGTAGGGCGCTGGCCACAGAAACCAAGGCTGGTGGGTTAGAACCCAGCCCAGGCCTGCTAAAATAACAATGACAACTGCAGCAAAAAAAAAAAAAAAATAGCCAGGTCTTGTGGTGGGCGCCTGTAGTCCCAGCTACTTGGGAGGCTGAGGCAAGAGAATCACTTAAGCCCAAGAATTTGAGATTGCTGTGAGCTGTGACACCACAGCACTCTACCCAGGGCAACAGCTTAAGACTTTGTCTCAATTAAAAAAAGAGAAAACAAAAAATATGATCTGCTATATAATAAAAAAATCAATGACTGCATGAATGTGTGTGACTATGTGTATGTGTGTGAGAGTAAAGAGACATTTATAGAAAAAGATTTTACATTTGTTGTTCTTTTTTTTTTTTTTTTTTTGAGACAGAGCCTCAAACTGTCATGCTGGGTAGAGTGCCATGGCATCACAGCTCACAGCAACCTCCAATTCCTGGGCTCAAGTGAGTCTCTTGCCTCCGCCTCCCAAGTAGCTGGGACTACAGGCGCCCGCCACAACGCCCGGCCATTTTTTGGTTGCAGCCGTCATTGT
>CAUYON010136518.1:0-11547 GCA_963573935.1 Arctocebus calabarensis
CCTCCCTCATTCTTTCTCTCTCTGCTCTCCCCTTCCCTCACCCCCACCGTGTCAATAATTGTCATTAATTGTCCTCATATCAAACTTGAGTACATGGGATTCATGCTTCTCCATTCTTGAGATGCTTTGCTAAGAATAATGTGGCATCAGGGCTCTGTCAACTACCCTTCCACTTCCAGCCAGGTTAATACAAAGGCTGTAAAGTCTCCATTTTTTTTAATGGCTGAATAGTATTCCATAGTATACATATACCACAGCTTGTTAATCTAGCTATTGACTTTTTAATTTCAGTGATTATAATATTTATTCCTAAAAGTATTGTTTCACCTCTGTTACTATTTTCATAGTATATTTTCCGAGTTTTAGTTCCTCCTTTTCCTGTTTTTAATAGTTTTAAACATACTTATTTTGTATTCTCATTCTCAAATTGCACTTTTATTATTCTATGTTCCCTGGGGCTCTCATGATCTTGTTTGTTGTGTTTGCTATTTTTTGCTTAGCGTGTATTCCAGTTTTTAATTTTCTTCTAAACTGATGTTTAATGAGATTTTTTTTTTCTGGGGGACTCTCAGGTGGCCTGACGGTGGGGTCCTTGCAGAACAGTTTGCTTTGCTGCTTCTAGAGATTCCAGGGGTATCACTGGGTTGGAGCCAATAGGATTTCTGCTCATATCTTTGGTACTTCCTGGATCACCCTGTTTAAGGCTCAGATTTGCGACATCCATTTTTTTTAGGGGACAATTATTTTTTTCACTTAGAGCCTAAGGACACAAAGTGTTCTCTTGGGCCTCTGTTCCAGGGAGTGATTTCTCGTCCATTTTTTTTTTCCTCTTTCCTCAGGAATCATCCCTTTGAAGATCCTGACTTCTTTCAGAGTTTCAGTTACAACTTTCTGCCTCATGGTGGCTCAAGTTTCACCTCCTTTGTCTTCTTGGCTTTTACTTGTTTTTTGCAGTTTTTGTCCGAGGCTGGGTTTGAACCCACCACCTCTGGCAGATGGTGCAGGCGCCCTACTCCTTTGAGCCAGAGGCGCCACCCTTGGCTTTTAAAATACAAGATGTCTTCTGTAAGTTATCAGAACAGTTTCAGAATCAGCTCACGTACTTCCATTCTTTCCTTCTTTTCTTTTTGGGTTTTATTTTGTCCAATATTCCTAGGTGTTTGTAGTGGAAGGGTTTTTTTTTGGGTCATGATTGGTTTTGTTTTGTTTTTCCACATTATCTAAGTTTGCTACCATATTGCTGAACCAGAAATCCCATTTACCACCCTGAGTTCGGGACTTCACGGTTCTCAGGGCATCAGTTTCTAAGCTGTGTCATTGGTGACACCCATAAACTCATACATTATTAGGAGAGCAACGTGTTTGAGATCTTGCTGAAATAATAGATAAATACAGTATGCATTTTCCACCCCTGGTACCTTTATTAATAAATCCAGATAGCTTTGTCAGATTTTACACATAGAACTGGAAATTTCAAAAACAAAACAGTAAAATTGCTTCACCATTTTTGTTATTATGATAATTTTTTTTTTGAGACAGAGTCTCACTTCGTCACCCTTGGTAGAGTGCCATGGTGTCATAGCTCACAGGAACCTCAGATTCTTGGGTTCAAGTGATCCTCTTGCCTCAGCCTCCCAGGTAGCTGGGACTACAGGCACCTGCCACAACACCTGGCTATTTTTTAGAGATGGGGTCTCACTCTGGCTCAGACTGGTCTCGAACCTGTGAGTTCAGGCAATCCACCTGCCTCGGCCTCCCAAGTGCTGGGATTACACGTGTAAGCCACTGTGCCTGGCCTGCCATCATCAACATCATCATTATTATTTCTTCTACGGCACAGGCATAGTCGCAGAGCTCTTTGGTCTCCCTCCCTATTTTCATCCAGCTTTCCCACCATCCTTCTCAATTTGTCCTTTGTCAACAGGGCAAAGAAGAGGTTGAAGTGATGTATGGGTATAATCCACTGTGCACTGCTAAAAAGATAAACTTAAATGAAGTGATTTATTACCCATGGCAAGCATTCTGCACCCAGAATTGTCTGTCAAAGCGAGTGTGCATTGATTTTCTATACCTTCCCTGGCAGCCTTTGGATTGCCATTGTTGGTGAGAGGTGGCTAAGCAGTTTAAGGTAGCAGCCTGTTCTCCTGGCCTGGGCACTCTGCCGTCAGGGTTGGCCTTTATTTGTGTTGTAAGGCTCAGAACTCTGGGTGCTTTCCGCATTAAACTGTGTGTATGAAAAGAGCAAATTCCACCGATAACTTCAAATTTCTCAAAGGAGAAGTAAAACGTATTCTGGAAGTTGCAAAAATGCTTCTAGGAAATGCTTTTGGAATCTTCCTACTTGAATCAAATAAATAGTGGGTTCCAATAGAACAGCAGAGGATAAGAGTCCAGCTTTGAGGGCCGTGCCTGAGTAAGTCTGGCCTGTGATGAAAGATATGAGCCTCCTGTGAGGGCGTATGAAATAGGGAGTCTCCGTTACAATATCACACAGGGTGCGTCTTTCCTGTTTTTCCCCAATCCCACCCCGTTGTGCTGGGAAGTGATGAAGCAAAAATTTTCTAGCCACCACGGTGCAGCCTTGGGAATCAGAACTAGTGTCACTGAGCCTGAACAACACCCAGATATTGAAAGAGATTGTCTTAAAAATCTTAGAATTTTGGACCTTAATTCATTCAATCCATTGTTCTACCTTTGTAAGAACCTGAAACCTGCAAGTATTTGGAGGCTTGCTTGGGCTCACACGGCTGGTGGTCTCTGGACTCCTTGTTCCTCCCGGTTTCTGGGAGGCTTTCTGTGCCTTTCCTCCCCTGGGGAACATCTCCTTCGCTGTCACAACATACCTCTGAAACCTGAAGAACGCTGTGCCCTTGGCGGCTCTCTTATTTGTAGTTTATTTGCTTAGGGCCTTGCCCAGGGAGGGAGTTCTGCTTATTATGGATTGGGGGAATTGGACTTGGGTATAGTCTTTTTCTATTTCTTCTTTCTTTCTATCTTTCTTTTTTCTTTCTCCTCTCCACCTTTTTTTTTTTTTTTTTTTTTGAGACAGAGCCTCAAGCTGTCACCCTGCATAGAGTGCTATAGCATCATAGCTCACAGCAACTTCCAATTCCTGGGCTCAAGTGAGCCTCCTGCCTCCGCCTCCCAAGTAGTTGGGACCACAGGCACCCGGCACAATGCCCTCAGCCATTTTTTGGTTGCAGCCGTCATTGTTGTTTGGCGGGCCCAGCCTGGATTCGAACCTGCCAGCTCAGGTGTATGTGGCTGGCACCTTAGCAGCTTGAGCCACAGGGTCTGAGCCTTTCCCCTCCATTTTTTAGGCAGAGTCTTGCTGTGTGTCCTGGCTGGAATGCAGTGACGTCATCATAGCTCACTGCAACCTCCAACTTGTGGCTTCAAGCGATCCTCCTGCTTCAGCCTCCCAAGCAGCTGAGAGGCACTACCGGTGCATGCCACAACTCCTGGCTAATTTTTCTATTTTTTTGTAGCGACTGAGTCTTACTTACTATGTTGCCCAGGCTGATGTCAAACTCCTGAACTCAAGCAATCCTTTTGTCTTGTACCACCCTGCCTTTCTTTTTCTTTTTTCTTTTTTTGGGGGGTGGGGGGCTGGGGCTAGGTTTGAACCTGCCACCTCCAGCATATGGGTCCGCTGCCCTCTTTTTCTTTTTTCTACCTTATGCTTAAGGCATGGTGATCTATACAAGAATACCACATAATGGGCACTTCCCCAGTGCAAATTGTGCTTGGATAAAAAGACTCCTTTCATGCAAATGAGTTAGAGCTAGAGAAATTATTTACATGAAGGAATGATATTTCATAATTGGTAATTAAAGAATTATTTTAGTTTGATCACCAAAGTGTAAACAAATATGTTTATATATACTGTGTACATATATAACATACTGATATCTATATTTAGCACTTGTATTGTTAAATCGGAAACATACTATAGTAACTCAGACATATGAATATTATATTGATGCATACCAACTAACAATTTATAATAGCTAAAGAAGAATAAATACTGATAGCATTTCTGTCTTTGTACCTGTGAGTTTTGGGTAAGGAGTATCAAAAGCTTGATCAGTTTTCAAAAAGATACTTATTTGCCACATTGATTAATCACTTCATTGAATTTGCGGGATGTATTTCCATAATGTACATTTGTGGCAACACTGATTCATCTTTCCCTGAGCCCAAACGACCGGTTCTTACACGTGAAACAGGATGTTGCCTGCATGCTGCAATCATCTTACATTTCACATGCACGTCGTAGGTGAAAGGAAGCAAATTCAGCTCCCAGAAGTCCTTAGCGGAGGATCAAGAAGCTTCACTAATGCCAGGAGAAGCTGCCTGAACGTGAATACTGTGGTGAAAATGAAAAGATATTTTATGTCTGCGTATCATCAGAGAAAAATGTATAGACCTGTGTTATATTCCTTTGCTTCCCAATGTCCCTTGCTGGCCTGATTATTCATCTAACTTGAGATGCAGGATCTTTTGAGCTTCTAACATAATAGTTATTCATAAAGACATTTAAGCTGATGGCTTTCTCCAAATGTCCTGCTGTTCACCATGAACTTCATCTATATTTCAACGAATTTCTAAATAGGGGAAACAGAACATTTTTCCCTTGATTAATTCATTGGTTTTTCAGTCCTCAAGGACCCAGAGGCTGGTGAACTCCAAGAGGAAATCACAAAAGGAAGAATTGTAAATTGGAATTGGAACCATGGAACTAGCCCCATAAAAATCTTTGAACACCGCCCTAAATCCAACATCTGAAATGCAGTGGACAGGGCTAAGATTTATGAAAGCTATTTTAAAAAGTTAATTTTAAAAGGCACAAAAGGAGCAGAGTGTTAGGAGTTTTATAAAATTCTTAGGCTGTTTTGGATCAGTGTTTTACAACTGTCTGGATTTTAATCTATTTTGCCCAAGGATCAAGCACTTTGACTAGGAAGCGACCACTGGTTAGATCTAGGCTAACGTGATTTTAAGAATTTGTGTTATTGAATGTACTCCCCAGAGGCCAGCCCTAAGGTGAGGACTTTAGGAAGCCCCAGGAGGTGTGCAGGGAAGTGAGAGGGGAGGAAAGAGCGTGTGCACCAGGAGAAATTTCTTCTACACTTCTCAGCCAGTGTCAAGGGCAGTTTTGAAAAGGGCTAAGGGGCTTGGCGCCTGTGGCTCAACAGGCTAAGGCGCCAGCCACGTACACCTGAGCTGGTGGGTTCGAATCCAGCCCGGGCCCACCAAACAACAATGATGGCTGCAACCGAAAAATGGCCGGGCGTTGTGGCAGGCGCCTGTAGTCCCAGCTACTTGGGAGGCGGAGGCAGGAGACTTCCTTGAGCCCAGGAATTGGAGGTTGCTGTGAGCTGTGATGCCACGGCACTCTATCCAAGGTGACAGCTTAAGGCTCTGTCTAAAAAAAAAAAAGGGCTAAGGAAATGCAGCCTGTGCCATGGTTACAGCACCAATGTGACGTCCTATAAACACCTGGTTGAAAATGACTTGGTGGCTGACATAACTCTTTCTGCCTTATAAATGATCCAGGAGATTTGACTCGCCGATGTTGAGTTTTTCCCATCTTGGGTACGGGGTACCCAGAAACTGGCACAGTCAGCCTTTTGTTGTAGGATCTTTCTAGGAGCCAGGGTCTGTCACCTAGTGTCACCTAGGCGTGGTGTAGCCCCAGCTATGGATGTTCTTCTTCAATCCAGAGGAGGCAGGACAGGGTAAGGAGCCTCATCTCCGGTGTTTGGGGCTCGGCTGGGATGCCGGTGTCCTTTCTCCTTAGGTGCCTTTAAGGGAGCATTGGAGACCTCCAAGTGGAAATTCTGTCCTGAGGATCAACCACATACTCCCCAAATTTCCACATACTCTCCCAGTGTCCTGGTGAGCTTCCCTAGGAGTCATACAAGCTCCCTTGGGAGATGGTGTATGGGGCAGGGTTAGAGGGCTGGGAAGAGCGCAGGGGAAATCTGGGGGAGGTTGGGGAGCATTACAGAGCTGGTTTCACCCTACCAAGCAAGCTCAGCCTTTTGTACCCCTCTCCAGGGCCAGTCACTGGTTGTGGGCCGCTGGCAGGCAGAGTGGCTCCCACTGGCCAAAAGCAATTTCATGATCAAGTGGGGAAACTCACAGTGCCTGGGAAAGGGACCCAGGCAGGACACCCTCGCACTGTCCAAAACAGCAAAGACAAAGGGCCAGGTGGTGGCCTTTTTCTAACTTTCCCTGTAACACAGTTTACCTGTCCTCCAAGGGGTGCTTTGAGGAGGGCTTCTTGCCCTTCAAATTCAGTATCCTTGGCCCCCTCCCTTGAAAAGCCCCATTCTTGAACACAAGGGGAGGGTCTGTGTCTGTGCTGCTGCTGGTGTGACTTGAATGGGTCGCTCTGTGGGGTAGGAGGAGAGGGGGGCTGGGCACAGGGTAGGGGGGGTGAGGGAGGCCGGCTTCTTTCCATCCTCATCTCCTGACCACTTTCTTCAGGAGTCACCTAAAGCCAAACAGGCCTTGGCAGTGAGCATTAATTTCCGGTCCCCCCCAATCTGGTAACCAATCTGGTTTCATCCAAGTCTGTTCCTCCTGTTGACAGGGCTCTACTTGTTACAGAAGAATAACTGGGCATTCTAATGCTAAGGAACGTGAGCTTCTTTCCTGAGCAGGCTTTTGTTACCCTTTTGGCTGAAGAGGGCCCTAAAGCCACCCAGGGAGATTTTTTTTCAGAACTAAAATTTCTTTCCAGACGCAAGGAAAGGAAAGGTGGAGGGCGATGGGCACTGGTGAGAGAGGTTTCAGTGGGACCGTTTCATCTTTATTCTGACCCAGACTGATTGGGGCATGCACTCATGGATGTTGTCGCAGGCTTTTGGAGTGGCCCCGCTTGGTGATTGAGCAGCTGCTGCAAATTCTGAGTTTTAGAGCTAGGTGTTATTTTCTGGCTATATGAATGTGTCCTTTTAGGAATCTAATGAGATCTGCTTTGCCTGTGCCCCAAACAGGTTTGCTCTACAAGTCATTGTCCCTCAAGGCAGACACCAGGCTCTGTAACTAAAAAGCAAAGCCACCTGCCAGCCACAGCCAGGGGCAGGTTGCATTTGGAGATTGTGCAGACATAGTTCCATGATCTAAGAATAAAACTCCAACCCGATCATCTAGAAAACTGTCCTGTGGCAAATGATTAAAAACCTGTAAACGGGTCATTTTAACCGCTGAGCTGGTCCTTAATGTGGTGTTTAGGGGCTCCTGCTGTGTCAGAATTGAGCTGGGTACATACGAAGTAATCGCATGGCTCCCATCGGGTGCCAGGCTCCGGGTGTGGTTCTGGGGCAGAGTGGGGAGCAATCAGAAGGACCCTGTGCCCTTTTATTGTTCCGTGAGGGAGGTGGACATTGACAGATACTCATATCTGTAATTAATTGCAGCCGAGATGACCATTAGAAAAGAGACTAGAGAGTGAGGGAGGGGAATGTCCCTTGGCCCTGGTTGTTGAGTAAGTGCTACGAAGAGTTACGTAGCATCGCAGGAATTGTCCCACAGGAGCAAGCACCCGTTGATGAGGGGAATGCAGGAGAAAAGCAGATTCGTTTCAGACGTGGTGAGTTTCAGGGTCAGTGAGCGAGCCGCAAAAGCCTGCCAAGCTGTTAGCAACCCCGCAGGAGCAGCGTCAGAGCCAGATTTGAGCCCCTCAAAGAGGCAATGGTGAAGCCCTAGGAAGGAGCTGGTGGCTTCCTGGAGAGACTCTGAGGATGGCAGAGAAGAGGGTGGAATTGGGAATTTCTTGACCAGACTTCACACAGGGCCTGTCACCTGCAGCCCGTACAGAGCATAATAATTATAAGGAGACCATTGCTCGTAGATCTCTCCCCACGGGTGCAGTTGCCCCAGTCCCTGCAGCAGCCCTGATGGCTCAGGAAGTGTCCTGGCTCCTGCTCTAGTCACCGTGAGAACTGCCTTACTGAGTGTAGCCTGGCACCACCCCACTGCCGCGGCCTGTGCCAGCCTCCTCCCTCTGCACACATTGCGTGTCCCTGTGGTCTCCATTTTGGGCTGAAAGTGTGGGCCTCCACCCATCAGCCTTGCACCCCCCAGGAGCTAGTTGGAAATGCAGGATCTGCAGGCCCCGCCCAGCCTGCTGAATCAGGCTGTGTTTTAGCAACATCTCTGGGATCCGTCTGCCTGTGGAAGGTGAGAAGCACCCGTCTATGTTACCACCTCCCCAGCACCCTGCACCCGGCCCGGGCTCCAGCACACTTAGGCAGCCACCCCAGACTCTGGTGACGGCAGGTGACAGCAGGTGCCGTGCCCGTGGGAGTTCAGGTGCCAGTTAACGCAGCAGGGCCCTGTTGGCTGCTCCACCCTTCTGGTGCCTCAGTTTAGAGATTTCAGGAGTCCTCCATGGAATTAGCAAATTGTCTTCTGCTCTCGTTCCCTTTCTGCTCCTGTGTTTAGGGACCTAGAGGAAGAATGAGAAAAAAGAAAACAGAAAAAGGCCAGGTGTGGTGGCTCACACCTGTAATCCTAACACTCTGGGAAGCTGAGGTGGGTGGATCGCCTGAGCTCAGGAGTTCAAGACCAGCCTGAACCAGAGCGAGACCCCTCTCTAAAAATAGCCAGGCGTTATGGCAGGTCCCTGTAGTCCCCAGCTACTTGGGAGGCTGAGGCCAGAGGATCTCTTGAGCCCAAAAGTTTGAGGTTGCTGTGAGCTATGTCACTGAGGCACTCTACCAAGGGCGACAAAATGAGACTCTTGTTTCAAAAAAAAAAAAAAAGAACAAGAACAAAAGCCACCAGGAGGAAGGAAGAGGTTCAGGTGCCAAAGCTGTAAGGAGGCGCAGGGAGGACGAGAACAAAGCAACGGCAAGACTGAGAAATTCTTTACCAATTAGCTGTATTGTGATATAATTTACACTGAATAGAATTCATTCATTTTACGAGTACAACTTGAGTTTTAAAAAATGTATAGTGGTCACATAACCTGCCCCAAGATAGAAAACATTTTATCACCCCCAAATTTCCCTAATGTCTTTCCCTTAGTGATGAATTTCCTCTGTTTACCCCCAAACCCCTGCTCCAGGCAACCACTGATCTGCTTTTGTCATTAAAGTTTTGCCTTTCCCAGAGTTTCCTATAAATTCATGTAAATGAAATCAGATAGACATAGCCTTGCATCCGGCTTCCTTCACTCAGCATAATGTTTTTGAAATTCATTCATATTGTTGTATGTGTCGATAGTTTGTTCCTTTTTATTGCTGAGTCATATTTCCCTGACTGGATATACCATAGTCTGTTTTTTTAATTTCTTAGTTAGTGGACATTTGGGTTATTTCCAGTTTTTGATGATTATGAATAAAGTTGCTGTGAACTTTCACATACAAGTCTTCATGTAGCCATATATTTTCCATTTGAAAGGGTTTTTTTTTTTCCTTTTAAACCTTTTATTTTAAAAACAACTTTAGGCCAGTTGCTGTGGCTCATGTTTGCAGTTCCAGCACTGTGGAAGGCGGAGGCAGAAAGATAGCTTGAGGCCAGGAATTCAAGAACAGCATGGACAACATAGCAAGATCCTATCTCTACAAAAAAACCCCACAAAAACTAGGCAGGCATGGTGATGTGTGCTAGTAGTTCTTAGGGATCTGAGGCAGGAGGACTGCTTGAGGCTGGAGTTCAAGATTGCAATGAGTTGTAACAATGTCCCTGTAGTCCAGCCTGGGCAACAGACCCTGCCTCCTAAAAATAAAATAAAATACAGATTTACAAAACATTTGCAAAGATAATACAGAGACCTCCCATATAATCTTTATCCAGCTCTTCCAAGGTTAATATCATACTAATTATGGTATATTTATCAAAACTGAAAAATTAACACTGGAATAATACTACACATAATAACTAAACTCCAGACTTTATTCAGATTTCACCAGTTTTTTCTTGAATGTTCTTTTTCTGTTCCCGAGTCTAATCAGGATATAATGTTGCACTGAATTGTACTTCCATAGTTGCCTCCATGTTGACAGGTTTTCTGTCTTTCCTTATTTTTCATGACCTGAAGACTTTTGAAGTGTGTTGGTCAAGTGGTTTGTAGACGGCCCCTCAGTTTAGGTTTTCCTGGTCTTTTCTCATCGTTAGACTGGAGTATTTTGGATTTCGGAGAAGAATGCCCATGAAATGCCCTTCTCATCCCATCACATCGGGGTACGTGTTATCCCCCTGGCTTACCACTGGTGAAGTTCACCTTGATCACTTGGTTCACGTGCTGTCTGCCGGAGTTATCCACTGTACAGCTGCCAATCTTCCTTTCTAGACTCTGTAAATCACTAAATCCAGCCCACATTTAAGGAGAGGGAGATTAATCTGTACCTCCTACGGGAAGGCGTGTCAGACAATTTGTGGAGGAATGCTAAAACATTTCTTGTAATCATAAATGTGTATTTTGATCATTTAAATATTACTTATTTATTATCTTCAGTGGAGATGGGGGTCTCTCGACGTTGCCCAAATCGCTTAAACTGCTGGCCTCAAGCGATCTCCCTGTCTTGGCCTCCCCAAAGAAGAATAGCCTCTTTTCAATCAGCCTCCCACTGAGTTGGGTGGAGGAAGGTGGGGGGGGGGAGCCCAGATGCTGGGGACCAGTGGTGGATGAAACCAAGTTTGCGGGAAGGTCAGTGACAGTGAGACCCTCTAGGTGGGGAAAGGAGGGTCTTTGGCAAAATAATGAGGGACGCTTTGTTCTCAAAAGCAGGCAGGAAGAAAGCTCAGGAGGGCCAATTTCAACGTCAGGACGGAAAACTTGAAGGAATTCCCATTAATTAGCTTTTGTTCTCTTAGTCAAGAAGTGTTCTCTGACAACAATGGGAAATTGGCTTTTGGAATTTTAATTTTCTTGGCCAAAATTCCTGGCCACTGAGCAGCATTTCTTTCCCCTCAGCACTTTCGACATTTGGAGCAGATAATTCCTCTCAGGGGCTATCTTGTGCAGGGCACCCCTGGCCTCTGCCTTGGAAACATAGAAGCATCTTCTTCCCGTCCCCAGCCGTGACCACTAACATGTCTCCAGGCATTGTCATCTGTCCCCTGGAGAAGGGTCATCCCGTGCTGAGAACCAGTGATCTAAAATATCATACTGAGGCTCGGCACCTGTAGCTCAGTGGCTAGGGCGCCAGCCACATGTACCAGAGCTGGTGGGTTCAAATCCAGCCTGGACCTGCCAAACAACAATGGCAACTACAACCAAAAAAATGGCCAGGTGTTGTGGCGGGCACCTGTAGTTCCAGCTATTTGGGAGGCGGAAGCAAAAGAATTGCTTAAGCCCAAGAGTTTGAGGTTGCTGTGAGCTGTGATGCCACGGCACTCTACCCAGGGCAAAAAAGTAAGACTCCATCTCAAAATAAATAAATAAATAAATAAATAAATAAAATATACTCAGTCATGGCAAGCCACAGGATTCTTGAGCATTACTTTTGAAAAGATCAAGACGTGTCCCTGGCCTATTAACTTTTCTCTGCTTGAGTGTGAACATTTGATGCTGTAGTGATGGGTAAG
>CAUYON010136519.1:0-44188 GCA_963573935.1 Arctocebus calabarensis
TATAGTGATCAAGGAAATGCCATGAAGGATATCTGTAACAGTATGATCAAAATATTTCTGAATGTATATGAATCGTGCCCTGTGATTGCACCAATGTACATAATTATGATTCAATAAAATTATTAAAAAAAAATAAAAAAAACTGCTATAAATGACATTTAAATAAAAAATTTCAAACTAGTAAAAAAAAAAAAGAACTAGAAAGTTCTAAAAAATTATTATATAGTAATAAAAATAAAAATGGCAAACCTAACTTTAAAATGTATAAACAGTATTTATAGTTAGGTATTAAAACATTTCAAACAGTCAAACAACTAAAATGCAGAGTTGGAACAATATGTTGCTAGCATTAGATTTGTGAATGATTTTAGTGTGGATTAGGGAAGAGATACTTCCAACTAGTGTTATTTGCTGCCCTAGGTAATTATAATATGAATGTTCTTTCTAACAGAATGGCCCTGTTTGTCTACCAGGTAAGGTAATCTATCATTTAATTAATCTATCGATTAATTTGGCTGGACAGAGATGTATATGGAATAAAACACTCCTTCCTCCTGCTGGCCCCCCTCCCACATTGAGACGGGATGAGATTCTGCAGAGAAGTGAGGCTTTTAATCAGGCATGGGGGTGTTATTTTGGTGCAGAGCTCTTCTGCCTAAACATCGGCACAAAGATGATGAAGCACAAAGTACGTGGTGTAGAATCTTTGACAGGAGGGAAGTTGTTTGATTAATGGGCTGTAATGTATAGTTGATTGATTTTAAAGCACATTTTGTGGTTTTCACAGATGATCCATCTTACTTTTGGATACATTATCAATATATTCAGTAAATGTCACTAATGATGCCTAACAAAATGATGACATATTTTTCTATGAAAATTTTGCACAAGATCCATCACTTACATTTAGTTCGGACCCATTTTAGGTAGCTTCCTGTAAATATTGATTCTGTTGAAATTACAGGAACAGCTTTTACTATTATCATATATTTGTTAATATTAAATCTAAATACTGATATACAGTAACAGTTTGCTGTTGAACCCATAACATCAAATGTGAGGTTAAGTACAAGTTATGTGTTCTCTGTATGTGTAGGTTTGCTTCTGGATTCGTTATGCAGTTCCATTGCTCAGTCCTTGCATCAATGCTGAACTAAGTGAATACACCACTGTACTAATTCTTAATATCAGATAGGATAAGGGCCCTATTTGCTTTTGTTTCTCTAAAATACTCTAATTCCTTCATGAGCCTCGATTTCCCATATAAAAAAAAGAACCAGATGCTAATTCTTGCCCCCAATTTTTTTAAAAATAAAAATTTTCACTGATTTGTAGAGTTTTTTTTTTAGTATCAAGTTAATATACATGGTCTTTTTGCAAAATATAGTATATAACTGCATGTATCCTTCAGAGTTGAATAGTTCAACAGAAATCAACTGGCCTGCAATGTCCAAAATATTTACTACATTGCCATTTATATAAAATGTCTGTTAACCTCTGATGTAGACATCATATCTCCACAAAAACCTCACATTTCTTTTTCTTTCCAATCTTTCTACTTTTTAATTATTATTCCAATATATTGGTTAAGCATCCAATAAAGATTTTTTTTTTAAAATTGTCAGTGTGTAACCTTGACTTGTTTCTACACTGTACAGAATTGTTCTTACTATTTTACCATTAGGTTTGACTTATAATAATTTAAAATGAAGTGAATTTCTTTTTATTTCAAATTTTATAACAGAATGGATACTGAATTTTAAGTAATGGCTTTGCATATAGTGAGTTGGTCACATACAGACAGAAGATGTATACACATTTTAGGAAAGGAAAAACTGTACTAAAATTATAATAATATATACTGATAACATTTGTTGTCTTATATATCATATCTAATATCTCTCATAATTGCAGAAGTCAAACATGAGTATTATAATTTTAATAGTTTTTTCCTTTATAAAATGTATATTTTGGCACCCTCTATATAAAGTGTCTCCCTTAATGTATTAATGTAATTATTTATAGTAATTGACTTTCTTTTTTTTTTTAACTATATACATGTTATAAACTCAACTTGGTGATGTTGTTTTATCTATTTAAAAATACATTTATTATCCATTTGGGGTTCTAGGGTTTCTTTGAATATATATTTATGCATGAGGTTATTCTCCATTTTCTTTTTCTTATTGCTGTTCACTATTTTGCCGTGATGGTTATGAGAGCTGCATTAAGTATTTAAGAGTAGAATTATTTTCCCCATGCATACCTGTTAACTGTTAAATTATATGTAAAAGGAATTTTCTTTAGGGTAAGATGTTTTAATTATATTCAATTAATTTTAATGGATATGAAAATGTTCAGCTTTCCATTACTTCTTAACTTATTCATGTAAAATTGTTTTTTCTAGTAGTATATATATTTTATTTAATTTTTAATATTTAGCATATATTAACATATTATTTTAATGTCTTTAGGATTTGAGAAGATACAGCTCTTTCCCTACAAAAGATAGTTTATTTCCTCTTTTTCCTCTTTTTTCTTAAGCAATTTTGATAAAGAGGTGCCAAATTTCTTAGTGTTTTCCAGAAAGTAAACTATGACTTTATCGGTTTCTATTTTTAATATTATTTTCTATCAGTACTCCTTAAGTTTCTGATTATTCTCTTTCACTTTATAAAAATATATCTGGATCTCAGATGATTGACTTAAATATGTTATCTTTAATTTGAGATAAATTTAATTTGAATTGTTATTTTAGTTGTCTCCTCATTATTTTAACGTGTATGCATAGTATTTAATTTTTTGTTTTTTAATGTTTTTTCTTAGTTCACTTTCAATTTTACTTTCAAATGCTCTTACCTTTTTTAAAAAACTAGCAACAGGGTCTTGCTCTGTCACTCATGATGGAGTAAAGTTGTTCTATCATAGCTCATGGCAGCCTCCAGGTCCTGCACTGGAAGGATCACTATACCTCAGCCTCTGAGTAGCTGTGACTACAGGCACACACTGGCATGCATGGCTATTTTTTTTTTTTTTAGGGTCTCACTATGTTGTACAGGCTAATCTTGAATAATTGGTCTCAGGCAATCCTCCTGAGGATTTTTTTAGGGTCTCACTATGTTGTACAGCTAATCTTGAATAATTGGTCTTAGGCAATCCTCCTACCTTAGCCTCCCAAAGTGCTGGGAATTACAGGCATGAGCCACTGCACTCAGATAGCTCTTGACTTTAAATTTGGCATTTTACTCCATTTTATTTGGTATAATTTTTAATATATATACATTTAAATGTAACATTTACTGTGAGTTTTCTCATTGCTCTACCTGTATGACATTGATTTTTCTTCATTTTTGCTTTCACTTGAATTGGTTGTGATTTCTTTTTCATTGATTTCTCTACTCCCTATTCTTTTTTCTTTTTTCTCTTTATTTATTATTATTTTTGCTTTCTTATGTTTGAGAATTCCTTGTAATTAAACTCATTTAGATATTGAATGTTTTAATTGATATATTTCATGTATTTGGAAATTCCTTAGGCATCACCTTCTCAAATATTGCCCCTATATCATTTCTTTTCTCCCCATCTTCAATTAAAGAAATGTTAGATGTTCTCACTTTTTTTCTATCACCCATCTTCTTTTTGCTAATTTTAAACTTTTAATCCCTCTGTTCTTAACCATGGATAGTTTCTTCTGATCTATTTCTCAGTTCTCCAATTTTCTCTTAGCTATGATTAATAGAGTATTAAACATATCTATGGGACTCTGTTCATTTTGCCCCATTCTATTTCTGTTTTGTTTTTCAGGTTCAGAAACTATATTTTAACCTCTCTTCAAATGTACTGACTCTGTCCACTCTTATTTTCACTCTATTATTGAATCAAATGAGTTTTAAAATTTTTTTATTATTATACTTTTTGTTCTATAATTTCAATATGGTTATTGAAAAAAAACTTTTATTTTAGAATAGATTTAGATTTACAGAAAAATTGCAAAAATATTACAGAGAGATCCCATAAATCACATACCAATTCTCCCTATTATTAATATCATATATTAATGTTCTACACTAAAAAAAAGGACCAATATTAATATTGTTTTTAGCAAAAATCCACTTTTTTTATTCAGATTTCCTTAGTTTTCATCTAACTTTCTTTTTATAATCCAGAATCCCACCTTGGGTACTATGTTATTTATTTTATTGGTCATTTTTTTCTAGCTTTTCACTTTGGGAGTTTGATCAGTTCTCTCCTGTGTCCCACTGACATACTTTTATTACCATAGTGTTCTCTTAAGCACTTTATTATTTTGGGGGAGATTAGCTCTGTATCTGGACCTGCCACACGTCACCTAGCAGGTGTCTCCCTGCTTGGCCCTAATAAAATCATGGCAGGATGTCTAAGTGTGTGTATATGTATGTTTGAGTGTGTGTTTATCCATTGGTGTTTTGAAGGATAGCTGGTATTGCTAACAAATAAGAACCACTTTATTATTAGACACACTTTCCCCAGTATTTAGTTAAGAAAAATAGGTTCATGAAGCTTCATCTGTATAGACCAGATAGCCATTCAGGCCTATATATATTGCCCTCTCCAGGGTATACATGGGAGGTAAGAAGGAAACCCATAGAGATCAGCATCTTGTGGTTCCTTTAATCCTAAGACCCCCAGGCATCCCATTTGCTTTCTACCTCTAAGTGACTGCCTGTGCTTGTTTGTTCTCTTTATTCAAGGTAACATAGGAACTGGGAGAAATGGGGCTACCACATTTTGACAGAACCAGAACTCCTTCATGACATTTTTACTTGTGATTATTATAATTTGAAATTTATAGTTTCTACAAAGTGATTCAATAATTCTATGTCAATTTTTAACAGCTTCCAGTTTTTAGCCAAAATTTTCAAGTTGCCTTTTGTCACATTGAAAATAGGGAATGTAGTTATATAAATGTGTTTAGTAATGTCTATATCTGATGGGCTGTGTTTTCTTGTTCATTATTTTGCTAGTTCTGAGTCATAGTATTTTTTTCTCTTTTATCTTTTTCATTGACTTTTCACTTTATCAGATTTGAAAAATTATTTAAATATTTTGAAGAGTAGGATGACATTATCCTCTTCTAAAAATGATTTTCTTTTGTTATTGCCCAACATTTGAGCCATGAATTTACTTTCACTGTGAACTATGACTCTACCCCTACAGTGTAACTACATGTAATCCCAGCTGAGAACTGGGAGTTCTTCCTGAGTTCTTACCTGACATTTTTCTTATTCCTACAAAGTCATAAAGTGAACTACCAAGCTTCCCAGCTGCTTCTTTAGGGATGGCTTGTGCTCTCACAGCTAAAAGATATATGTTTTGGGCTCACCTTGCTGAGTTCTTGTGTATTTCTAGTTCTTTACCTGATATTGTGGTAGATCTTAGATGCCCTTGAAAAATTTTATTTTTAAAATGCCACATCATTAAAGATAATTTATCTGCTTTACTTAGTTTTCATTAAAGAGAAGGAGCAACTCAAATTGCTTTCTAATTATGATGTTTTTGATCCATGAGTTGAGAAAAAGTTTTAATTTTTAATTAAATGTATAGATCTTAAAGGTATATTTTATTATTAAATTGTGACAAGTTTACCTTATGATAAACAAAAGTTGGTAAACATTTTAAAATTATTGAAAGTTTATTTGCCCAGTTTATGAATAATTTTTATGAATACTTATATGTGCAAGGAAAAAGTAAATGTTTTATAATTGTTTGTTTACATGGTATGCAAAAAACATTGGATCAATTTCCTTCCTAATTTGTCTCCTGGACATTTGCTTTTCTACATTTTGAACCTAGATATGCATGTTTTAATCTTATTTTTCTTTGTTTGAAAAAAGAAGAACGTATACCTGGTGTTGCTAACAAACAAAACCACTTTATTAGACATACTTTTCCTAGTAGTTAGCTAAGGAGAAAAGGTTCACAGAGCTTCAAGTGTATATGCCAGTTAGCCATTCTGGACTGTATATTGCCCTGTCCAGGGTAAACACAGGGAGTAATGAGGAAATGCATGGGGATCAGCTTAAATTAGCTAAGACCCAATATGGTGATTAGAAATTTTTGACTATTTGGAACTTGAGTAAACTTTGAGTCGATTATTATGTACAATGGATTGACAATCAAGTTTCTGAAAGAGAATAATTATAATTTCACTTTTAATATTAATTATATTTTTGTTATAATTGTTGTTAAACAATAACAATTTATCTTCTTGATAAATTTTGGTAATTACTATCAGAGAAGGTAATATCATTGAGAGGAAGCAATAAATGCATTATGGTGGAAAACTGTGTTCAACTGTAAAAGGTATGTTTAAAATTTCAATATAGTAGATTACTGGTATTTACTGAATTATGATAAAGCAGATAAGTTTAAATAGTTGGAATAAAATGTCATGTGCCAAAGTTACGATATAATCTTAGTAGTAAGTAAGTAGTTAAAAGTAAAAAACACATTAACAAAAAACTAAGATCCAAAACAATAGAAATATGAAAAAAAGGCAAAAAAATATTTTATTTAAATTTAAGTGCTAAAGATATTTATGGTATTTAAATCCATGCAATTTGATGGCTCTCTAGTGAGAAAGTGCAGGTCAGACAAGAGAAGGGAACACAAAATTAAGTCCTGAAAGCGCTAGTATTTATAGAGAATTATAAACCATCACTATTAGACAGTATTTAATTCTGTGATTACTTTCTAAAATAAATATTTAGTTTTGGGATTTTCAAAATCAATATTTATAGGCTCAAAATCTTGCAGAGATAGGGAAAATGATTGGAATCAATTGAGCTCAGTGTCCGGTTAGTTTAGTATGATGAAAGGAAAGAGGAACCCAAGAGTTAAAGATTTTTGCAAGTTAAGGATAATTGCAAGGAAAAAAATGTGATATAGCATACAATTTACAGTGGAGCTGAAAGAAAAAAGAATAGAGTGAACAAATATCGATAAGTAGTTGTGATCAATTCCTTGCCTAATTCAACTAGCGTTTATTGAATTTATATTTTGATCAATTTTGGAACGATCACCCATTTTTGATGCTAAGGTCAATAAGAATGATACAATAGTTTAACAAAAAAAGTGGACATCTGAAAACCAGAAGCTACGTCTTCATAAATGAGAGTTCATCAAAAAGAACAAGAATAACCACAAGAGGTGCAGCGGATCTACCAAGTAATTTGAACTTTTAAAGAGAAGAACATTTCCCCAGACAGAAGTGGAGCAAGCATCTGAAATAAGCAACAGGGTCCGAGGAGAATATTCACAATACTTCTTGAAACTGAGCTGTTTTAGGATGAGACAGAAAAACAACCCTGCATTTCAAAGGGCTGTCAGGGATAAAATAGGGGGCTTTGTTTCATTTTAGGCAAGAAGAGAAGACAGAATTTGAGAACTCTTTGTGTATATAGATTATCATGGTGTACAGGATGAAAGTTCCAGAGATTAGAATGAAAGGTTTGAGAAAGAGAGATAATAAAAAGTGGAGGCAAAAGAAGGAAATCGGAGAAGGAGAATGCTAAGAAAAGGATTGGCAGGACAGCCTGAGGTTCTGCAGTTTAAGGACATCTGGCTCAATGAAAAGTAATTTGATGTCTTTGAAAGGACAATGAAAATTTAGTTCCATCTAGTTCCAAATGCATAATTCTTGGATGTAAAGCTTTGTTCTCTCTTATCTGTAGCATATGGTGATACAGTAGGTAACTCCCAGGCTTTTCTTGCTCATTGACGGCAATTTCACCTTGGTATATAAACATTAGGCATTGGGAGAATTTGTTAAAGAAAATCACTGGGCTCTTAAAATGAGCAGGTAAGATTCATCTTACTTTTCTAATTTAAATGAGCATAGTTAAGAGAATGTGTTAAGAGCAGGCACAGTATGAGATGGCTTTGCAAAGACAGGGGTCTAGGTCACTTTTTAAGGGTGGTTTCTGAATATTGATTAGAAGGAATGTCAGTGGCCCTGGGAGCTTAGTAATTGCTTCCTACATGACTTTCATTGGAAGAGAAAGTACATATTTGCTCACCTTTCCAGTTTAGGGCTCACCATGAGTATCAAGTGGCAAGTTTTGGACACTGACTTCAATGAATACACAGACCTCTGAGTATAAATGATTTAGGACTTGTATGTGAAACCATTCTTTGTCTATTATGATGTGGTGCCTGAACACCTATGAAAAGGTTCACTTGTCATTGAAAATGTTCTCTCATCACATATAGGTCTTAGCTGACAGAATTGGTAACTGTTTTCCAGTTTGATGAGTCTTAATTTCTTAACTAAAGGTAAGGAAGAAAGAACTTAGGTTTTGTTTTTAATGAGGACTTGATT
The DNA here is from genome assembly GCA_963573935.1 of Arctocebus calabarensis. Classification (NCBI taxonomy): domain Eukaryota; kingdom Metazoa; phylum Chordata; class Mammalia; order Primates; family Lorisidae; genus Arctocebus; species Arctocebus calabarensis. The sequence continues at coordinate 8,360 of CAUYON010136519.1, forward strand.
CATTATTCCACATGCCTTTAAACAAGTTTGTTTAGCATCACTGTTCATTAATCTCTAAAAAACAAGGAAGTTCTTTTCTCAAATTTTCTTTTGAAGGTTTTTTGGTAATAAATATAAAATACCTAGGAAAAGTGCTGGGTTGTAGACTCATTTGATGTTAGTCTTTCTAACATAAATCCTTCTGTACCATTTCCATAATTTTAACGTATAAGAGCTAAACCTGTATCATAACATCGTTAGTTTAATTGCCAAGCTAAAGAATTGACACAAATTACTAGTATCATTTATTATCATTGACATTAATAAAATTAAATATGAAATTGTCTTATATTTGAGTGCAGCAGTTTGCAGCAGGGATTGGGATGAAAAATCATTCAGTTTAAGTATTAAAGCTCATTCTTAATACACATAATGAGCACAAACATTGGAGTGCTAAAAAATTTAGAAAGTCTTATTTATTTCAGTATATATTTTCACTTAGACATGTCAAAGCTAAAATGTTATGGAATTACAATTGCTAACACAACCACCTTAATATCAAGAGAGATTTTAATTTCATACATGAACTTAGTGTTTAGGCAAATGTTTTATGGGCAAACATTTGATTTTATGCTGTTTACGAGGCAATTTTTTTTTCTAAGCAAAAAGTACTAGTCTTAATTTTTTATCATTTGTTCTTTTAAGAAATAAATACTTAATATATTTTCTTAGCCAGGCACTGTCCGTCCTGCATAACAGAACTGCAACCCTGACCCTAATGTAAGACCCAGCCAAATTTCTGTGTCAACCCTGCCCTTTGTATGTCTTGTAGAAAGGTAAAATAACAAACAGAAAATATAAAATCATATAATAATTGGAACTCATGCAAAATCAAGTGAAAGACGAAGGGTAAATAATGTCTAAATTGACCTGGGAAATTCCAGGGAAGCTAGAAGGAAACAGTAGTGAAAATGGTGCTTAGATTGATAGGGAGTTTTGGAAGAGAAAGCAAATGTACGGAGGCATGAGAAAAAATGATGAGTCCTGTTTCTATTAGATATGAGTACAGGATTCGAAGGGGAGACATTAGAAAATGGTCAAGCAAGAAGAGATAGTAAATATTCTGTGTAAAGTCATGCTAAAGGTTTAATCAGTTGGCTTTTAGTAAAACAAATTCCTTCCTCTCCTCATTTAGTAAAATGGTCGAATCTCATCCAGTTAGTAGAAGGCAGTAAGATAAAAGACTGACATCTCCTGGAAGTGTGTCCAGTCAACCCGTGGACTCAACACTACAAGAACTATGGTCAGAATTTTCAGCTTCTGTACCAGCCCTGGAGATGTTACCCTTGTCAGTCCCCACAAATGCATGAGCCATATATACACAGTTGACTCTTGAACAATATGACTTTCAAATATAGTTGAAATTATACACAGATTTTTTTCAATAAATATGTTGGAAACATTTTTGGAGATTTGCAACAATCTGAAAAAACTGTTTTTTAATAAAATATCAAAAGAATTATGAAAAAGGTATATTATAAACACTTAAAATGTATGTCGATACTAGTCTATTTTATTATTTACTACCACAAAACACACGTGTCTATCAGAGAAAGTTAAAATTTATCAAAGCTTATGCTCATTAGCACTTGAAGATTATACATGTCACATTCATAGTTGAGAGAAGTATAAATAAATGTAAAATTTCAGTATTAAATCAAAACTGCATGAAATTAACTAACTAGTACATACTATACTTAATTTCATAACCACCCCCTGTTGCTATAGCAGTGAGCTCAAGTGTTGCAAGGATCAGCTCAAAACATCAGGTGATGCTAATTATCTCCTAATAAGCAGTTCATCTCTCAGTAAATTGCATATCACAATAAAAAGTGATCTCTTGCAGTTCTTACATATTCTTCATCATTTTTAGTGTAATACCATAAACCTTGAATATCACCATGGGACCTATATGAAGCGCCATTTAGGATGCCAAGGTGCTCCTAAGAAGCATAAAGCCATAAAAGTATAAGAAAAAGGTGAAATATGCTATAGATTGAGGGTTGCTCCTGTAATTGCTTGCCATTTCACAATGCACGAATTCAGCATATGGAGCATTGTAAAAAGAGAGAGAGAAAGAGAGCGAGTGGGAGAGAGAGAAGGAAGTTTATGAAATCATTGTAGCTATACCAGTAGGTGTGAAAAACTTGCATTTGTGGAATATACTTTTGCATTGAAAATGCAGATTTAGGTGCAGGATTGCTGAAAGACAGGCATAGCTATAGGCTCAAGTATGAAGTGAGAACAAGTGAAGTTATTATATGCCAACTTAAAGCAAAAGAAAAGTGAGAGAGCTAAAGACCTCTAAAAATACGTCAAATACCTGCAAAGAATGGTTTGATAATTTTAGAAAGAGGGTTAGCTTAAAAAATATCCAGATAACAGAAGAAGCTGATTCTGATGACCAAGAGGCAACAGATTGGTTTCCAGACACCATTAACAAAACTGAGGAAAAAAGGCTATCTGCCTTAACAGTTAGTTAATGCAGACAAACATGCATTATTCTGGGGAAAATCCTGTGATAATCCAAATAATCCTATCTCCAAAGAAAGGTAGAGGTGCCAGCCCTTAGACTTTGACATCTTTCCAGCTTATTTTTGTTATCTACCTGCCTGTAAGAAGAAAGAAAGGAGTGGATGTAGTGGTATCCCCGCTGTACCCTGCCAATTCACAGCCCCATGAGAGACAGGGGCCTCTTGGCCTTAGCCTCTGGCTTTTCCATCCTCTTTCCTTAGAATGCCATGAGGCAGGCTCCACCCCCTGCTCTCTCTTCTCCTGCTTTCCCCCCACTCTCTTTCTTTTTACTTTTACTTATCCTAATCTCTGTGTGAGAAATGATTCTCATTCTGCATTGTGAGAACCCAGTTAGCTTATAATTTGCAAATGAACTTTTATCAGGTTGGCTCCAGGGAGGAGACACTGCCAGTCATTCTGTGCAGAGGATGTTGAATCTTCTATAAGGGAGTGAGATACCACTCCAGGTATGGGGGAGGTCGTGGAGGAGTTATATTTTGCTTAATGAAATTAATTAGGCAAAAAGTTTAATTCATTATGGATAGCCTTATTTTAAGTGCATTTGTCTATGAAATATTAAAACACCCATCAGAAAAGTAAAAGAAAAATATGGCCAACCTTTCTAAAAATAAGTCAGTTTATCTTAGTCAGTATGATCATTGTTACTTCTTTATTTGAGTTGAACTGGTGAGCTTAAAACTATTTCATGGGTCTCAGTATCAACATTGGTTGCAGAGAATTTCTATTAGTCTGATCAAAGAGGATTTTGCATTTTTTTTTGTATGGTATAGGGACATTTGTAAAGAATGTTTTCATATTTTGCAAAATTAATTAAAAATGATAAAACAAGTATCATATAATTTTGAATTTATGCTCTGAGACCTAAGGAGAATATGATAGAAGTAAAATACCATTGTCATTTATTATTAATGTTTTCATGAAATGAAATTCCAAATGCTTCACTGACCACTACTCCACATCTAAATGAGGAGATCTATCTTCAGAAAATGTATTCTCAGTGTTATGGTCCTATCTTTATTTTTGAAATGAGAGAACATTTATTAAAGGCCTAGTAAACTTCTTTTATGAATCTCCTGTCTTAAGTAAGACCAAGTTGTGTTACTCATAACTTTGAAGAAATGAAATAATAAAATGTCTTACCACCAAAAAGGAAGGGTGGATATAACATAGTATGTAGAAATTATAACCCCTACTTTCCAATTCTTAGCTTATTTTCTTTAAAATGAGAAACCTTCTTTTCTCATTAGTGAACAGTGTAGCACACAGAATTATTTGCAGTGTTACATATGAAATATATACATTTACAGGTGCATGTGTGTGTATGAGTGAGTCTATCTCTATGTAGTAGAAGACGGTGCCATAAGAATAATTTTAGAATAAAAAACATCTTATTGTTTTCAGTGGGGGGGGGAGGCTGAAGAAGGAAGAAAAGCAAGCATGAAATATGGGGTACACACATACAGGAAGAAGATTTCATTGAAAACATACTAGTTCTAGCACCAACTCACGTTGCTCAAAATGGTAATTAACATTTGATAATATGACATTCAATTTATAATCCTTCAAACAGCAATTTTAAATGCACTTATTTTTTTATTTACTGATTAATTAATCCTCTGACGCATAGCAAATAGGATAACACTTATTCAACCTCATTACTCAGTGCAAATTATGTCCGGGTGACCCAAACCTGAATGCCTTTGAACTGTGGAAGGAGGCCTAATCTTATTTATCCAACTATGAACAAGAACCCATTAAGGGTAATTGAGAACTCAGTTATCCACATGATTTACATATGATAGATCCAAGCTAATTATCAGTGTGATTAGATTTTATTAATGAAATTTTGGATTGGGTACACCTTCAATGCTATTTCCTTATTCATCCTCTTCTGCATTTCATTCTTTTTTTTTTTCCCCCAAATGTAGTCCACACTTGTGAAATGATGTTCTTCTGACCAGCAGTTTGTCTCCGACATTGATTCTTCTTCCTCTGTGTGTCCAGTCTTTGTGCCTGGCTCTCTTTTGTTGTCCACTCCTCCCTAGAAACCTTGTCAACTCAGTTTGAATTTTTCATCAGTACCTCCATGCTAGTGAGTATGCCTCCATGTCTCTGAGACATATCTCTAGATCCACATTTTCAGGTATGTGGTCAATGTAAGCAACCTGGTGTTTCACAGGAAATGGAAATTTAATAGGTTTAAACTAAATCACATTTTTTCCTCATGGCCTCTTTTCTTCTGGTGTTCCAGTTTTTACAATAGACTTTACAATCTGTTGAATAACTTAATTAATTTTATAAACATGTATTGAATATTTGTTATACCCAGGAACCCTTTTAAATTCTCATTTATTATAGGTATTTAAAATACCTATGATATTTAAGGAACCCTCTTAAATATTTAAATAAATAAATGAGTATTTCAACTAGAGACATTTTGTGTGAAACTAATAAAACCTACCCTGGATCATTCCTTTCTTGCAGAGGCCTTTTTTGAAGCTCAGAGGATTTTTCTTCTTAAAAGGAATTGTTGGAAGGAAGCCAAAACCCCGACAAGGGCAATGTCTCCGCCTGGGAGTTGGCTTCTGTAGCTTGGTGAGTGGTGGTCCCGTTGCCAGCAAGGGCTCCACGTTTCAGAGCCTCAGAGGCTCCATGGCCCCATCACCAACTGCACACAAACAGAGCCGAGAGAGAGGCAACTACATCATACTTCACTTAATCCACTGTGTCCTGACTTTGTAGCGATCTGATTCGTGAGGATTGATGTGTGAGTAGAGGTGAGGAGGGTGACACAGGGAATGACGGAAGGGTTAAATTTGGATGGTTTTCTAAAACCAAGACACAATAGCAAGAAACTGGAAGATGTTCTAGAAATAGCATTGTCAATCATGTGTAGTGGGGATTATGGAAAAGTTTCCAAAAATAGACAACAATAAAAATACTCTATGTCAATCAAGATAATTTCTCATTTTCCCAGTTGTTTTTAGAGGATAATATTACAAAATCTTGGTGACATGATGGGATCATCAGAATGAATCCACAAAAATCACAAAGTGTATATAATAATTTTAAATAATATATTTTCTGAACTTTGGTGTGTTTGTGATATTCTTTAGGTATTTTTAAATTTATGATTTATTGTAATTCCTTTACATATTCTAAGTAAATATTCACTACATCATTAATTTCATGCTTTTTCTCATAAAGTACTTCTCTCAAATAATGTTCAAATCCCACAAAACCTGGATCTGCTTTTGACCTCAGAAATAGAAACTAAGTTTATGGAGTCTGGAATCACTCTGTCCCGGTCCACACTGCAAACTTGATGAGTAGGCGTCAGCATTCATGACCATAGCAATGGCACTTGTAGCAGGATCATGAAAAGATTTGCCTTTTTTACTAAATATGTCTATTCTACTCTGTTCTTGGTCTCAAAACATCCCAATACAGTTGATTGACTTTTTTTCTTTCTGTATCACCAGTCTTCTTCTCCAGCAAGTCTGTTGTGTGTAGCAAAATCATGCATTGATCTCTTACATATACCAGGAAACAATGAACCAGTAAAATTAAAAACTACATCCTCCGCATGGCTGTTCTACTTCTTTCCTTTCCTCTGTTCAAACATCTGGAAAAACAATTGACACAAAGACATTCAATTGACTTGTTTTTCTCATTCCCTCTGGAATTTCTCCTTCAAGATGTTCTTTCTCTATTTTTTGTATTCTTCTTTTGAAGGTCTCCAACGATGATCTAATTTCAAAATACTCTGCTCTTTATTTTTATTTTTCCATACATCTGAATCTCTGTGTGTGTTTTTCTTATAGAAATGTTTTGCCATTTTGTTAGCCCTCAGCTAGTTTCCTTTCTTTCTAGGGTAGTGATTTTCAACTGGAGTGCTGGGAGAGGATATCAGGTGTGCTGCCCAAAATCTTAAATATCATTAATTAAATTATTTTCAACAGATGTTCACAAAGCACAGTAAATATATTCTTTTCCTTATTCTGTTTGTTTCATCAACAAAATTTAAGTGTGCTGTGGAAGTTTAACCATAAGCTCAAGTGAAATAAAAATATAGTGATCAAGAAAATGCCATGAAGGCTATTTGTAACAGTACGATCAAAATATTTCTGATTGTATATGAAGTACATTGTGCCCTATGATTGCACCAATGTACACAGTTATGATTTAATAAAATTATTTTTTAAAAAAAGTTTGAAAAACACTGTTCTTAGGAGTGCCTTTATTCCCTTATTCGACTACTCCAGCCCTCTGACCCTTTAATCATGAGACTACAGTAAAATCCTTGGCCCCCTACTTCTCCTCTCCTTCTCCTCTCCCCCACTTCTTCCCGTACCTCCCTGCCTTCCTCCCTTCCTCTTGTCCACCCTTCTTTGAAAAGCTCATCCTCTTCCATGACTTTGGCCCTAGCTTTATGTTTTTGGTTTTATAGCCCCTTTGGTGATTAACATTTGCTATCTTTTCACTACAGTTATTCTTCCTTCTTTCTTAAGCCTCATGTTATATAAATTGGGTGAAATCATGAGGCGACTACATTACTCAGGAAGCTACAAATTTTATCTAAGAATAGACACGCAATTGACTGAAATTTGGGGGACACTTTCCTCTACTGTGGCTATTTCTATAATATTTTTCCCAGAAACTATAATGCACGTTTCTTATTTCTCCAGTACTCAGGAGCACTGAGCAGTGATGTTCCTGGTAATAACTTAGCCCTGTAGGAACAGCAGCAATGGCATTTGCCTTTCTAGCAGGAAAAACAGTGACAGCCTCTTTTCACAGAAAGCTGCTGTGTTCAGTAGACAAAGGATAGTGCTGAGCAGAGAGGTCTGGAAGCTGTGGGTGGTAACTTGCCCTTGGAGACCAATGCACTTTTCTCCTTCCCCTGCTCTACGTTCTAAAAATACTCAGAAAAGGAATCTTTGCAATTAAGATGTCTTTAATGAATGTTGGTAGAAAAGAGTCTTCTCTGGATAGCATCCAAATAATCAGATATTATTTAGATGTTAACCTATAATATTTTCACATAATTGCTTACATACCGTATATTACTCAAATAATTGCTTTTCAGATAATTACTCAGATTAGAATTTTTCATCTAATTGCTTAAGCACTTCATTTTTCTTTTTGGATATAATTCTGTTATTTAAAAATTGTTTGCATACCCTATAATGTATAATATATATTTATATATTATACAGGGTATCTATAAAGTTCATATGCAAATTCTACATGAACTTCATGGACACCCTGTGTATCAATATAGATTTATACATTATTATAGTATAATATAGATTATGTATACATTTTGACACCTATTTATATATATCCATATTATATATTGATGCTTATATATGTTTATAGAACTATTCATAATATATAATATGATATGTAATATGACTGATCTCTAGAAATTAAAATTGTGCAAGGGGGCAAGGAATTGTTTATTTTATAACTTTATGATATAATTGATATATAATAAGGTACACAGTTTAATCAGTTTTGACAGATATATGATTGTATCTATCTAGCCATCCATGTCAATACCATCATCACCACCAAAATAGTGAATAGAACCATCACCCCATTTTAATCTATCCTATTCATACCTTCCTGTTTGCTCCCTACCCATCCCCAAGAAACCCCTGAGATTCAGGTGAAAATTTAAAGAATAATTTAATATGTTCATAAAGAATAATTTAACATTCCTAGAGACAATTATCCTTTTAGTATAATTAATAATATATACAAAAGAATAAAAAGTCATTTGGAGAACAGCTTGATAAAAGAAAACTTTATAAAGTATTTCTACAACACATTTATAATGTAAATTTCAGTATTTGAGGAAAAAGTAATCTTTAGCCATATTTTCTATGAAGTCCTCAGACTAATAAAGAATGACATTTTATATTATTTATGTAACCTTTATTTCCTTATTTATATTATGCATTTCCCAAGTTATAAAATCTTGAGGGGTAGTTTCTCATTTAAACACTGATAAAATCTATTCTGCATAATAAAATCAAAGCTCTATCCATAAAATCAGAATATGAAAATGTTTGATGGAATTAGCCAAGAACTTGAATAATTTCTCCATTTGTATTTAGATAATTTTGCATTTGTAAGAAAAGAGTTTTAGTCTTTCATTTTGTATATTTTTTGCCTCTATTAATTTTGAATTATTAAAAAAAAATCATTGATCTTTTGGCAAACACACCACCAAAGGATTTAAATAGCTTTCCACTCTGGCCCTATCTGCTAAATTCATTACATTTTGACTAATTAATTGGCTTTTTCTGTATTATTCATAAGCATTCTAATAGCAAGCATTTTCTGCTTAAAAAAAAAAAAAGCATGAACTTGCTCCAGTACCTCCAAGTAAGGTCTAATGATCACAGTTTTATGGAAGAGAAGAGAGGCACAAATGCGAAATATGATTTGGTCAGTTTGGCTCTGGGAAAATGATGCAGTTATGTCTCATGTAAGGATTCTGATTTCTGGTTTAATGCTCATTCTTTAAAAAACAAAGAAGTTCCAAAATAATTTTGTCTAAGATCCTTTCAGAGCAGCTGTATTGTGAATTAGTATTTAGTATGTGACCTACTGTAATACCCATATACATCTATACTTTTCATTTGGCTTTACTTCACCCTAAATTTCCAAAATCAGTTTTCATTTTACATAAAAATATTTTCACATACACATTTGCATATATGAAATTGCTTTTTCAATAAAACTTGACTTTCTCCCAATGCTTTCCTCTAATTTTTTAAAATCTCATTAGAAACCATTGCAAATGTAACATAGCTTAGATAAAAAGGTCATTTTAAGAAAATTATCATATTAAACTTAAAAACAGAGATTAGGGGTCTGGTATTATAGACCATAAATAATCTTGCAGTACCAAATGTAGGTGCTAATTACTATAAAACCTAGCACACATTTTTTTCCTGAAACAACACAGAAAAGATTAGTATTTTTCAAAAATTGAAATTTAAACAAACCCCAAATAAAATAACAGTAAATAAATATAACCAAAATTTGTCATAAAGCCATAAAAATATTATTTCCTAGAATACTATAATTAGGGATTTTAGATTTTAGCAAAGATAAAATTTAGTGACAAAGAGATATCTCTTTAAAAATATTATAATTTGGGGCAGCACCTGTGGCTCATCGAGTAGGGCACCGGCCCCATATACTGAAGGTGGTGGGTTCAACCTCAGCCTCGGCCGAACTGCAAAAACAGAAAAATAGCTGGGCATTGTGGTGAGTGCCTGTAGTTCCAGCTACTCAGGAGGCTGAGGCAGGAGAATCACCTACGCCCAGGAGTTGGAGGTTGCTGTGAGCTGAGTGACACCATGGCACTCTACCAAGGGTGACAAAGTGAGACTCTGTCTCTACAAAAAAAAAAAAAAAAATATATATATATATATAATAATTTGTAATTATTATGAGTACATAATGGTACCTAAGCTATAGTTTTGTGATGTACATGTGATGTTTTGATACAGGCATACAATGGGAATCAAGTTAGAATAATTGGGACATTCATCAGCTCGGGAATTTATCATCTCTTTGTTAGGAACATGCAAATTTCTACCCTTTCAGTTATTTTAAGATATACCTTAACTTATTGTTGATTATAGACACTTTGTTGTGTTATCAAATATTGTTCATTCTATCTACCTACCATATTTTGCCATGTAAATTGTGCTCCCTTGTATAATGTGCACTTACCTTTTTGGCCCAAACTTTCAGGAAAATGCCTCTTGGGAAAGTGTCTGGTTCTTGGATGGGACACAGATCTGGAGAGGGCTCACATTCTCCTGGTAAACAGACTGTCTCATCTTCCTTCAGCTGCCAGCTCTGTAAAAGCTGCCACTACCCTCTCTCCTGGAAGCCCTTCCCTCTCCAACATGTGACACAGCACCTGGCCCTGAGAGGGGGAGCTGCTGAGGCCCCTGGTCCTGCAGGCAGCCAGACAGGTGGGCCTGCGTGTGACTCCAGGTCCCCTCTCCACTGCCTGGCCTTGGCCCTAACTCTACATGGTCATGGTTAGCCTTGCCAGCTCTGCCGCCGTCCCTTCCCTTGATTACAGATCTTTGAGGAGGCCACTCACCTGTTTCCCACTTAATCCCAGATACTCTGAACTGCAACTCCATGCATTTGCTAGGCCCAGGTGGAGGGCCTGTGGCCCCATGAGGTCCACTGGACTCCCCCACCACAGGCAGCCATACTACCCATTTTTAATGCAGATCCTTTTTTCCTCAAAAATTTGGGCAAAAAGGTACACATTATTTGCTGCAAAATATGGTATCTAACTATATTTTTGCACCTATTAAAAAAATTTGGGCAAAAGGTACACATTATTTGCTGCCAAATATGGTATCTAACTATATTTTTGCACGTATTAACAGCCCCATTTTATCTCCCTTGCACAGTTACCTTTCCCAGCCTCTGGTGACCCTTGTTCTATTCTCTAATGACATAGAGATATCTCTGGTGACCCAAAGAAAAATGACTTTTGTATGTGTTCTCGCTAGGTATCATTCCATTATAAGAAGGTAAGATTTTGTAACTAAGTAAAAGTCATAACACAAAGTACCACTGAGGGGTTTTTATATATCTCATTGAAATAAATTTCATTCATTTTATATTTTTTTAAATCAGTCGATAAACTTTATATATAGGTCAGTCTAGAATTTGTTCTGTCCTCTTGGTTTGAGATGAATTTTGAGGACACTTTATTATTGGGTTATATGTCAAATTTTTCCACAGTATAAGATATTGAGAAGTTGGAAAATCTTAGCTAAATGACCAAAGTGAGAAACTGAGTTAAAGCTTATGCAGATCAATTCTTATCCTAGTTTAGATGGAAGGAGGATTTACCTTTCTTAGATTATATAATTGGAATCATAGGAATTAGTTTGGCATTTGTAAATAACTGGATCTAGAAAGAAAACAGAGGAATGTCATTATACCAGGAAAGCATAGCCATGATTTCTTGATGAGCATCACAGATAATTTTAGTGCTATCATGTCATGACATATGCACATCTTATCTCCATAAGACAAGTCATAGTTAAAAGGATGGATAAAAGTGTAAACATTTACCTTGCTGTATACTTACGATTTATGTACTTTATTTATTTATTTGTTTGTTTGTTTATTTATTTATTTATTTGCTGCTTTTGGCCAGGGCTGGGTTTGAACCTGTGATCTCTGGCCTATGGGGCCGGCGCCCTACTCCTTTGAGCCACAGGTGCTGCCCTGATTTATGTACTTTATTAAGTGAAAATTACATCCCACTTTAAAAATGAGAAAAAAAAATCTGGATGAGTCAAAAAAAAAGAAAAATATGAGAATACAGGCTCACATGTATTAGAAAGCAGATAGAAGAAAAGACTACAAGAAAACCACACAAATACAAAATAGGGGAATTTAAAACTAGATTGCAAGGAAGAAACAGGAATTAAAGTAGAGACTAATGAAGATGAAATCCATAATGTAGACAATAAACTTAGGAATTAACTGGTAGAAATCAAGAGAGAAGATGAAGAAGCCGTGATAGAGAACACAAACCTGTCCACAGACCATGCAGCCAGAGATATGCATTGCCTCAACTCTGGGTGAGAAAATGTCTGAAATCAAGACACGAGCAGGACTGGCTACTTCCCAGTGCTGCCGGGAGGATGTTCCGTGCCTCTCTTCCAGCTGCCTGTGATTCGCTGCCAATTTGACATTCAATGGCTGGCAGAGGCACCACTCCCATCTCTGCTTTCATCTCTGCATAGAGTTTCCTCTGTGTCTTCACACCATCCTCCCTCTGTATCTATATTTCCCCCCTTTAGAAGGATACCAGTTATATTAAACTAGACTCCCCTCCCATGGCCTCGTTTTGATTACCTCTGTACTGATCTAGTTTCAAAATAAGGTCATATACTATAATAAACATTATTAGGGATTAGGATTTCAATATATCTTCTTGGGAAACATAACTCAACCCATCATGTGAATGAACACAAGATTGGGGATATAAAGTAATAGAGAATATATAAATAGGTTAGTAAAACTACACAATTTTAAAAACAATCAGTAAAGAAAAAACATAATACAGATTTGTTGATTATTAATATATGTGAAAATGTCATTTCATAAAATGTCTGCATTTGAACTAAAATAAAAATGATAGGGAAAACAATTATATTTAGAAATGTAAGTTCAAATACATCTCCTTAAGTATAACTCAAAATGCAATATGAAAACTAGCAGAGTTATGGCCATTTCATAATCATGAAAAATACATCATTTCTTACCCTTAACAAACAGCTACAGATCAAGACGTGGTAATAATCATAACTGTCAAGAGGTCTTAAGATATAAAAACATAAAGTAATTGCACCTATGTCAAGACATGGTTAGTTCTTTCCCAGTATTTTTTCAATATTGTTATATATCCACAAGCATTTATATTTGAAATAGATTACTATTAGGGCTATCTCTTAACATATTTGGTAATTCACAACTAGATAGGGGGCATGTATAATTTTAAATGAGAGGTAAGAAACTTCTGAGATAGCTTCCCCCATCTTACCCACACACATTAATTGAGTATTTCTATTTTAAATCATCAGCTTGTTTATAGTCCTTCTACTATAACATTGCCAGACAATTTGCAAAGATGGCAAATTTCCTGATTATTTTTAAGATGATTGTCGCCTGGCAGTAACAGTGAAAAATAAAAACAGTGAAAAAAAAGATTGTTGGATAGCATTAACCGTGAAACTGAAGACACAATTTGTATGTATGAACAGTCTCACAAAGATAAAAGCAGAAAGCCTAGATGTTACTCAATGTCTGCCTTACAAAAAAAAAATAACAACATTGCAATATTAAACATAAAATAATTGCACAACTGATCAAATGATCAATTAAAAAAAAACAAAATAAAGCCTTATTATCTATTTAGATGTTTAAAGGCATTTATAGAATTTGACATCTGTTCTCAGTAAAATAAGCTGGTTGAAATGATAAACCTTATTTGTATAGAGTAATTAAAAATCTTAATATTAAATATGACATGTTATAAAGGTTCATAGTAATGTCAGGAACAAAATAAGTGTACTAGTAGATAAGAGATGTAGATCTACATGTAGAACAAAATAAGTGTACTAGTAGATAAGGGATGTAGTAGAACTCTCTATAGACAAGCTCATCATGTGGTCATCTACCTAAAACATGTACTAGACTGACTTAGAATTCATTTAGTTTTTCAGACAGTTTAGTAAGTTGGGTGAATACAGAATGATAAGATTTTTCTGCTTATAATTCTATTGTAATAGAATAAGTTTAGTAAGTTTAATTTAAAAATTACATAAGCTAAAAATGAAAATTTCCTTACCATGATGATGATGGAATTTTGTTTGTTTCAAGAGCATTTTGATCACTCTCCACACATATCTGACATTATATTAATAGTCCCAGGAGCTTTGAATTATCAAATAAGTTTAAATAGCAGAATCCTGCATAAATTTGGAGGTGATAAAATTAATTTAAAAAACTAAAATTTTCTAGAGTAATTATGCATTCTACTACTAAAAATGTAATTTAAAAATCAAGCACATTGCCTGGATGGATTAGTCCAAAAGCAAGTACATTTTAATTTAACCTTCTACTAGACACATAATAGGATCATAAAATATGGCAAATCCTAACTTCTGAATAGACTGCTTCACGGTCATTTAATGGAACTTCCAGAAATAGTAGAAGAATATTAGATATTTATGTATTTGAGTATGAAATAGGAATTATCCAAAGACTGCTTTCCCCTGGGCTGTGTCTGAGTCAGCTTACAGTCAGAGAAAATATATTAGTGAGACCTCCATTTTCCACAGTGACAGCACTTACTAGTCCAGAAAGATTACACAAACTTGCAAATACTCTGATGTCCTCAGAGCAATTTCTGGAAGAGACAGAAATAGATATTGAACCTTCACAAGCACTCCAGAGAAGAAACTGTCATATCTTTTATGCCTTTTTCCTATTTCACTGTGTGTATCATAGCTCAGGTGCTAGTTAAGGAAATATTTTAAATTTATAACTAGAAAAATTGAGACACCCCCTTTGTCTGAAATATACCTTGGTTGGTTGAGAAATACTGCTGCTCTACAGATATTAAGGGAACTCAAAACTGCTTGATCCATTGTGGAAGAATAAGTTTTGCAGTGAAAGTTCCAATTATGTAAGTCAGAAACATATTCTAATAAATTGGAAAAATGTGTGCCGTTTTTTTTTCACTTATTTTTTTCCTAAAATGTATTCATTTAATCAAAATAGTAGTTCTTCGAATTCAGTTAAGTATTTCCAGATGAAAATATATAAAATATTTTAATATAATAAAGTTTTTTTTAACCAAGAATTCAATATTCAAGGCTGATTAGTATGTATTGAAAGTCTCTGATGAGATAGCAAGCCAAGTCTTAGACCATCGCCTAGCCCATAGCCGACAGGAGGGGTAGTGAGAGACAGACAGTGGGAGCAAAAAGGAGGCTAAGGGAAGACCAGCAGAATATGACAGGCAGCAAGCAACACTTTGACTAATCTTCATGCAGAAGTGGATTATAAAAGTAAGTTGCTATCACTATTTTTTTCCTTTCTAATTCTAGCCTGGAATTTTTTTCCAAGAAATAATAAGATAAATTCTAAAGATATAAACATTTTTAAGTGGTATTAATTTATTTGATCCTCAATTTAGTTTTAGGTCTTAATTCAATAATATAGAATAACCCAAAGAAAATGTCCCTAACTATTTTAACTCTTTGTTATTAGTCGAAAAGAAGATACCAATAGATTATCTAATACTTCATTTCAGTGTTAGAGAAATTTTACTATTTTACTATTTTTATTTTTGTATTTTTACTCCTTTGCCTTGTAACATTTCCATAGAATAAATTATCTTGGAAGTTTAGAAACATTTATAATTCAAAGAAAGAGAGACTAAGGTATAAAATATAACTAGAATATAGAGTCAGGCTAATCATTTAATTATACAGGATATATTTCTAGGGAAAATAATATTCCTTATTTCTTCTCAAATGATCTCCAAATTTGATTATAAAGGAACTCATATTTTTCCAATTTTAGTACTTACAAACAATTTTTTAAAACTTTCAGATTAACTTGGGGTACAAACGATTAGATTCCCTAATTTGCATTTGTAAGATTAAATTCTTATAGAAGGTACATCCCAGTAAAGTATCACAAGTTTATTTAGAGACAGTCTCACTTTGTTGCCCTTGGTAGAGTGCCATGGTGTTACAGCTCATAGCAACCTTCAGCTCTTGGGCTCAGGAGATTCTCTTGCCTCAGCCTCCTGAGTAGCTGGGACTACAGGCGCCCACCACAATGCCCGGCTGTTTTCTTTTGTTGCAGTTTGGCTGAGGCCAGCTTTGAACTCGCCATCCTTGGTATATGGGGCCGGCGCTCTACTCACTGAGCCACAGGCACCACTACAAGTTTTTTTTTTTTTTTTTTTAACATGTTAAGGTGTTTTGTCACAAAAGTAAAACAGAATAATAAAAAAATCATAAAAATTATTACAAAGCAAAATATGATTTGATTAGCATACATATTTAAAGGAAATTCCTATAAATAGAAGAATCACCTGGAAAATTTAAAATGTAAACAGTCTTCATGCAACCTCTTAGTTGATGAGGAAGTGTGAAGTTAAATTTTTTGTGGAAAATATTTTTTTAAAAATTGCCAAAAAGCATTCAAGGAAGCCCCAGGTTTCCTTGTGGTGCCCTCAGGGGCCCAAGTGATGTAGAAGAAGGACAAGGCGTGCAACTTTATGGTTTTGATTCAATCGGTATATCTTTAATGCTATTTTTTTCTTAAAAACTATGTAACAGGTAAAATTTCATGGAACTACCTTGTTAAATTTAAGTTTGAGAACCACTAACAGAGCCCAGATTCTCATAATCAAGGGAGAGAGTATGAACTTGGAAGCCAGCTGGAGTTGTTGGATTCTAATTGTGACGCTTATTAGATACAACCTTGAACTCAAACACTGTATTTCAATTTTCTTATCTGTCAAATAAAAAATAATAGTAAATAGCCAAGTAGGGAATTTTAAAGTAGTGAGTACAAGTAATGTTCTCAGAACATTGCCTGACTCATAGTAATGGTTCAATAAATGTTGCTGATGATGATATTTCTATTTTTATCACTGATAAGAAGAAAATTTATCCCCAGAAGATTTGAATATTAATAATTTCTTCCACATCACAACCAGAATTTATAAGAGATCCTAGGATACTCTGTTCTATACTTCCAGGAAACTTGGTTAACAGACAAAATGCTGAGGAAATTGAATAAATAACGAAAATGCTTGACTTTTTCCATAGAAGAACATATATTTAATTTTCTTATCATTGTAAGGCTTAAGTTTGGAAGTTAGTGATGAAAGGAACTATGAAAAAATTCTATTGACATAAGCTTCCTGGTTAAAATATGTTTTAAAATCAACAGTTCCTCCTTAGCAGGCTGAGAATCTTTGACCTAACTGGAATTTGGGGTTAAGACTGGATGGATTTTGGAGGTGAAACATTTGATGTTTCCTTAATTGTCATAATTTAGTTCAATCTAAATTAATTCTGAAGTCATTGGTTTAAAAGAGTAAAACTACAAACCAGAAGAATTTCAATTTTAGACATAATAATACTTCTCTTCAATCTGAACACAGAGCTGTGAAACTAATGTATTGATTTAATGGATAAAATTAACACAATTTATCAATTTGAGGAGGATGCTTGTGTCTTCCAGAAAGTTATCTTAGGGTACCTTGAATAATTTTCAGCCCAGTTCCATATTCTGAAAATTTGAATTTATTTCACTACTCTATGTTCTAAAATTTATAAAAGTTTTAAACAAAAGAAGATAAATAACCTTCCTTTCTGTTTTTATTCTCATTTATGGCTTCTGGGCAGGATACTTTCACAAACTATCATTCTTTTCTCTCTACATGTACATGGCATATTGCAGATACTAGAGGTTGGAAGTGAAAACCGATTTGAGAAGAATGGGTGGTCTGGAAATAGCATTCAGGTGTTTTTAGTGCCTACACAGTACCTTTATTCCCATCTATCAGCCTCCCTTCCCAGGAGAGAACCAGGCATTCAAGGAGCTCAACCTAGTATCATCGCTTACCTAGTAGAGCTCAATTTCTTCCCATTTTTGTCTTTCTAGTTTTTATCATGTTTCAAACATTTTTCATTACATAACATAGTACAGTGAGCACCCATATGTATCCTCTACTTAAGTGTAAGAATTAACATTTTACTATATTTGTTAATAGAGACAAACTAGGTCTCTAGACCTAGGTGTCTAGATGTATGACGATCACCCTTTTATTATTTCTAAACCATTTTAAAGAAAGTTATAATCATGATTCTTAATACTACAAATTATTCTAAAAATAATGACAACTTATTACATAAACAGAATGCCATTATCAAAGCCTAGAAAATTAACAGAGACTTCTTAAAGTTCTGTTCATGTTCACATTTCCCCAATTATTCCAAAAACCTTTAATCAAAGTTTGCACAATGAATGTAGTTGCACAATGAATAATTTAGTCCTTTTAATATTAATATATAACTATTTTTTATATTATTTTTGATGACATTGCTATTGATCCAGGTATATTGTATAATATCATTTTCTACACTTGTCTAATTATTCACATAGATGTTTACTTTGTTCATCTGTCTTTTTTTGGTTTGTTTGTTTTTAGACAGAGTCTCACTCTGTCACTCTTGGTAGAGTGTTGTAGTATCATAGTTCACAGAAACCTTCAAATCCTGGGCTTAAGCAATTCTCTTGTCTCAGCCTCCCAAGTAGCTGGGACTACAGGCACCTGCCACAACACCCGGCTATTTTTTGTTGCAGTTGCCACTGCCGTTTTACCTGGCCGGGGCTGGGTTTGAACCCGCCACTCTTAGTATATGGGGCTGGAGCCCTACTCACTTAGCCACAAGCACCGCCCCATCTGTCTTTCTTATTTCCTCATAAATTGCCATCTCTTTTAATGTATACATAAAAAAATATGATTTCATAATATAAATTCTATTATATTTTACAAAATCTTTGATTAAGTTTGTATAAAAATATTCACATGTAAGAAAATAATCACATCAACTTATTAAATACTTTCCCATTGTTAAAATTAATTGGTATTTCACCTAAACCAATTAGATAACATGCACATTATTTGTGAATGTTTTCTTTGGGGATGTTAAAATATTTTCTCCCTTACTAAAAATTCATAGACTGCTCTTTAATACAGAATTATTCCTGCTCTATTTATGCCTATAAACAATGATGGTTATCAAACCTGCATATATTGACACTTAAGAAGCTTTCAAATTAAATGTGGCCATCTATGTTAGATTCTAATTCACCTAAGACACAATGATGTCCAAAAAAATCTGTGATTTAGTATTATTACAAATAGAACATTTCTGTCCTAGTGAGAGGTTGTATGTTAAAATTAGCAAAGATCTAGTGTGGACATACCTCAGGAGAAAGACATTAAAATGTGTTTCTTTGCTATCTAAATACTGCATATAAATAGAGAATAGGGTAAAGATATTCTTATGTTTGAATTTAAATTTGAACAAGAAATTATGGATATTACATTTAAAAATTATGACAAAAAATATAAGATTAATTAAAAGCATATTTACAAAGTAAAGAGAGCTACTTTAAATGTTTTATTCTGTTTTTCTTTTATGTGTCATAATGGAAGGCTATAGATTTTCAGCAATAAACTTTCTCAATGTCTTTCTTATGTTCTGGACAAATGAAAATTCAAGATTGAAGAATAAAAGGAAAGACCAAAGCAAAACTTTTATATATAAATGTTTCAAGCCCTCCAAAGAGTAACTAAAATTTTGATTAGACAGATTACCATGTCCTTCATTTATAAATGCATAGTGTCAATTATTTTTTCACCAAACAACAAGGGACAGAACATCCAGCTATAGCTATGAATTTTTTTTATTAAATCATAATTGTGTACATTAGTGCAATCATGGGGCACAATGTGCTGACTTCATATACAATCTGAAATATTTTCATCAAACTGTTTAACATGGCCTTCATGGCCTTTGAATCACTATATGAAGACATGTATAGTCTGCATTTAGTAAGTTTCACTTGTACCCTTCTAAGATGCACTATAGGAGTGATCCCACCAATCACCCTCCCTCTACCCCTCCCCCCTTCCCTCCTTTGCCCATTTCCCCATACTCTTGTGCTATAACTGGGTTTTAGCCTTCATATGAAAGCTACAAATTAGTTTCATAGTAGGGCTGAGTACATTGGATATTTTTTCTTCCATTCTTGAGATACTTTGCTAAGAAGAATATGTTCCAGCTCCATCCATGTAAACATGAAAAAGGTAAAGTCTCCATCTTTCTTTAAGGTTGCATAGTATTCCATGGTATACATGTACCACAATTTATTAATCCATTCATGAGTTGATGGGCACTTGGGCTTTTTCCACAACTTATCAATTATGAATTGGGTTGCAATAAACATTCTGGTACAGATATCTTTATTATGATGTGATTTTTGATATTCTGGATAAATACCTAGTAAAGGAATTATAGGGTCGAAT
Source organism: Arctocebus calabarensis (assembly GCA_963573935.1). Classification (NCBI taxonomy): domain Eukaryota; kingdom Metazoa; phylum Chordata; class Mammalia; order Primates; family Lorisidae; genus Arctocebus; species Arctocebus calabarensis. The sequence continues at coordinate 28,635 of CAUYON010136519.1, forward strand.
GGCAGGTCTATTTTTAGATCTCTAAGTATTCTCCAAACATCCTTCCAAAAGGAATATGTTAGTTTGCATTCCCACCAGCAATGTTTCCTTTTGTCCACATCCACGCCAGAATCTCTGGTTTGGGGGTTTTGTTATGTGGGCTAATCTTACTGTAATTAGATGATATGAATATTTTTAATGAATATCACAAAATATATATTGTAAACATATTTTTAATAGTGTGCCATCTTAGAATTGAATCCGTTTTTAAAATAGTACTTGGTTTTATAAAATGTGCAATACTTAGAAAAGTATCAATTACATACCTTCATTATATGATTGTTGATCTACAAAATAAAATACTATTTTAATCTCTAGATATATAAAAAAATTAATTTTTTAATATGTAGTATCCTATACTCACCATTAACTGGGGCATCAAATTTAATGCATTATGTATAAAGATATTTGCAGAGGAATCTTGTCTAAGTATGTACATTGTAATGAGCACAAGAAAATATTCAATGCGATTTTAAAAATATACAAACAATTACACTATAATGACAGGCTATGTCTTGTGCCCACATGGACAATAATCGTAAAGGAAGCAATATGCTCTGAATTCAGGCATACATATAATTTTTTATAACAATCCTATCCTTTAATGTTACTCTATAACTCTAACAAACAAGTTTACATTATACTATGCTTTGTTGAGTAACCTTGCATCTGAATTCCTGTATGAACTGTGAAGTTTATCAGTATCTTTTTCACTAAGAGAAAAGCTACAAATTAATTTCACACATGCAAAAAAAATTAAAAATTATTTTACAATTATCAGTGTTAAAAACTATAACCCATTTGTTAATATATTTAAGAAACAAATTAAAAATAAATAATTTGGGATTCATTTTAATGCTTTGGTTTTATACATGGTAATTAGTCAATCACTCCATTTCTACCTAAGCAATGTTGTATTTACAATTCAAAATTGTTAAGCGAATTACTAATTATAGACAAAATAATTTATGTGGAATGTTGAGAAACTGACATATAAGTGAGCAGTGACAAGGCCATATATAAAAACCAAACTCTGACCCCATACTTTCTAGCACCAGCCCAGGAAATCAACCCATTATGAATCCAGCCTATTACATGCATCTGTAAGGCAGTCTTGTAAAATTTAGATCACTATCTCTAGCAACAAACCAGGAAGCCATAAGGTAACCTAACATGCTGTGGGTTTCCTTCCAGTGGTTTAGCACTACGGCAGACTGTAGGAAATTGTAGGAAAAAATTAAGAGACTAGACAAAAAGAGAAAGTTTGAAGAGCAGCAGGGCTTCAGGCGGCAGCACACCTATCTTCGAGAGGCTTCCAGCATGTCACCTGGAATACCAGGCTCGCTCTGTACCTATTCCACACAGCAGGGTCTCAATCACAAATCTCATGAAGGCGAGGCGAACATGTAGTCATGGTTCTTGCTATGCTTACAGTTCTTTAACTAACTATGAATTTACTTTTATTGTTTTAAGGTATTTATGATCTTTACTAACTATGGATTTACTTTTATTGTTTTAAGGTATTTATGATCTTAAAACACACAGAGTCTTGTTAAACAGCCCAGAAGCAGGACATCAGAGAAATACCCGAGTTGGACCAGGCTCGCAAATCACAGATGTAATTTTTTAATTCCCTGAAAGCCTCGTGTCCAGACAGATAGACTCCTCTGGCCAAATTAGGGTGACAGGAGAAAAGAGATATTTCATCTCCTTATCTGGTTCAGAGCAATTCTTGCTGTGTTCCTCAAAGTTTAACATTTTACATTCTTAACTACCCAAAAGCACTCCTCCCCGAGTGAGCAGCCCCGCCCTACCAATGAACCTCTGCCACCTGTAGAGGAGCACTAAGGGGCCGGGGAAAGTTTCCAACAAAACACTTTCAGAGTTTTTTTTTCTTTTCTTTTTTGTAATTTTATTAAATCATAATTGTGTACATTAGTGCAATCATGGGGCACAAGGTGCTGACTTCATATACGATCTGAAATATTTTGGTCATACTGTTAAACACAGCCTTCATGGCATTTTCTTAATCCCTATATGAAGACATTGATATTCTACATTTAATAAGTTTCACCAGTACCCTACTAAGATGCACCATATGTGTGATCCCACCAATTGCCCTCTCTCCACCCATCCTCCCCCCCTCCCTTGCCCTTTTCCCTGTATTCTTGTGCTATAATTGGGTTTTAGCCTTCATATGAAAGCTATAAATTACCAGCAGGTCCCTACAATGCTTTGCACTGAAAACTAGGGTTCCTCTCGAATCACTTATCTCCTTTTTTCTGTTTTCCTTTGTTCCATCCTCGCAATCCTATTCCTCGTTTAACTCCTAATCTACTTACAAGTAATAATTGAATGTTGGTTTTAGTAAAATTATTATTACTAGTAATGCAAGCTCATCACACACGAGATAAGACTCTTCCGTTAAGTATTCCTATACGCACCCTTTAAATAACCTCAGTAATAATCAACCAAAAAACGCTAGGACTTGATAACTGAAAGCTTCCCTAATTTCATTCTTACTATCATTTTAGCATCCATAAAAACAAAACAAACAAATATGTACCCTAACCCAATAACATAGGCTGGCTGGCTTCAAGGTAGCCCCACACTGTATGTTACTAGTACCAACGGCCTCCAATCAGAGTAAACTTATGCCTGAATTCTTCCCTTTGTTTTTTCTTTTTCTTTTATGACTATTTAAAGCTTTCCCACCTCTCTGCCTGCCTTTGGGTGATCATGGCTGACTCCCTTGCTATATGGCCAGCTCTGAATGAAGTGACCCTTCTTGTTCTCAATTGATTAGTCTTCAATGCTTTCCACAATGTAACCACGTCAATATGTGTACATTTGTTTTGCTTCATGAAAGAATTTATGAGTTATCTAAATTCTGCTGTAATGAAGATAAATATGAAGCAGTTATTGGATATGCCATTATTAATCTATATGGTCACCAATACAATTTACTGATTCGAATATTGCAGACAAGACTATTGCCCTGGCTAGGATTTCTTGTACTGGCTAGAGATGGCTTTCTAAGCTAACACAAGGGATTGCTCTGTTAAGTCAGACTCAGCGGAATCTGAGACTTTACTCGGCATCAAGCTTAGATAATGATTTTAGGGTTATAAAAAAGGAGGTTGTTTAAAACCCTGACCACTGGGAGTAGTGAGTGTCCTTGGGTGCTTCCTTTCCACACTGGCCATGCAATTCCTGTCCCAGAAAAACATATGAAGTCTCAAAACTAAATGCTGTAGGTACACCTACCAAGTGAGAAAGGTTTGAAGTTATTAAGTATTTCTATTTTATGCCTCACAGAATTTTGTAGATTGTAGGCCACTCTCCAGGAAACCATACTTGATAAATATTGATACATAGGTTAAATGTTTGTTTGTCAAAAGGAATTCCAAAATGTTTCCCTTCTAGAAAATTTAATATGTAAGTAGTCTCTCCTCTCAATGGATACTATTAGTCTACTTACAGGAAGTTAGTTATTAATAAGCTTATAAGGCATTTAGATCTAATCAACTCATTTCTTTCCCTTCTGTAAGGTCACCCTAAAAGGTGGCAAATGAATCACAAGCCAGTTGCTTTAATTCTTTTTCCTAAGCTCATGGCAAAGAGGTCAAGATATTTTATTTAAAATTGTTTTAGCTGTTGTTTTGTAATAAAAAGATTTTGGCCGTGTAAATATAGTATGGCTTAAGAAGTGAGAGAATTTGATATCCATTGCATACATTGCTTATTTTGTGCTTTTGCCATTCTTTCAGAATGCAGATAGAGAAAAATCAGTACAGAAAACAAGGTGAGGTATTAATTGCTGAGTCAGTAGACCTTAGAACACAAACTACCACCTGTTAGTTTACAATAAAAATAACTTTTCATGGGTGGCACATGTGGTTCAGTAAGTATGGCGCCAGCCCCATATACCAAGTGTGGTGGGTTCAAACCCAGCCCAGGCAAACTTCAAGAAAATATAGCTGGGGGTTGTGGCAGGTGCCTGTTGTCCCAGCTACTTGAGAGGCTGAGGCAAGAGAATCATTTAAGCCCAAGAGTTGGAGGTTACTGTGAGCTGTAATGCCATGGCACTCTACCGAGGGTGACATAGTAAGACTCTGTCTCAAAAATAATAATAATAATAACTTTTCCTATGTACACATTAATGGCTCATGATTTTTGAGTAGCAAATTTGAGACTGGAACCCTTTAAAAGATTCTCTCTGTTCTCAATTATATTCTTTGCTTTACAAGAAAAGAAAATCCTGGTGGGGTGCCTGTGGCTCAGTGAGTAGGACACCTTCCCTATATACTGAGGGTGGCAGGTGTGAACCTGAATACAGCCAAACTGCAACAACAACAGAAAAAAAATAGCTGGGCATTGTGGTGGGTGCCTGTAGTCCCAGCTACTTGGGAGGCTGAGGCAAGAGAATCGTCTACGCACAGGAGCTGGAAGTTGCTGTGAGCTGTGATGCCTGAGCACTCTATCGAGGGCAACAAAAAGAAAAGAAAAGTGTGGAAGGAGCATTTTATCAAACAAAATTCCTGTTTATATTAATATGCTTAATTTAACTTAAATATGTAGCATACTCACTAGCATTTGAGGGAGAGAAAATTCTGTGAAAATATGTTTCTGTTGATATAGTTCTATTTTATTTATATTTTATACACAATTAGAGGACTCCATCAAGAATACTTTAAAATTATTGCCTAATTTTTTATTTTATTTTTTATAGTATTATTGGAAAAATACTACAAAACACAAAATACTAATTTACTAAAATACTATTTGAATGCACCATTGTCTGTCTTATTCTCCTTGTCACCCTCTGAGGCATCTTATTTCCTAAAACTTTTCCTGTGTGGACATCTACGGGTTTATATAACTGTAGCTATTTCCTGAAGTCTACAGATTGTCCTCTATCTGCTTTTTAAGACAAGTCTTTTTAAGATCCATCAATCAGAAATCATGAAGTCTTATTATTTTCTACTTTGCTCTTTTTTTTTTTGCTCTCATATTTACTGAGGTATAACTGACAAAATTATTTCTAGTATATAACATGGTAACTTAATATACATATAAAGTGAAAGGATTGCCAAGTTAGTTAATCAAGTTAGTTAATATGTCTATTCTCTTGCCTAGTTAGCATTTTGGTTTGGTTTGTTTTTTATTTTGAGAGACCATTTAAGATCTACTCTGTTAACAAATTTCAAGTATACTCAGCAGTATTGGTAATTATAGTCACCATGCTCCACAAACTTATTCATTTTATAATGAAAAGTCTATTCCCTTTGACCAATATCTCCCCAATGTTTTCATCCCCTGAGCCCTGGCAACCATCACTGTACTGTTTTTTATGAGTTTACCTTCTTTGATTTTTCATGTAAAATTATTTTTCTTTTTCTGACATATTTCATGTAGCATAACGCAGTCTGACTTATTTCACGTAATAATGCTGTCATGATTCATCCGTTTCTATTAACTGGCAGGATTTCATATGTACACACACACACACTCCTCTCACAACTTCCTTATCTACTCCTCAGTCCACCTGTGGACACACTTAGGGTGTTTCCATGTCTTGGCTATTACAAATAATGCTGCAATGAACATAGGAGTGCAGACAAACCTTTGAGCTAATTTTTTTCCTTTTATATAGACATCCATGAGTGAGACTAGTGAATCTTACAGTAGTTCTGTTTTTCAGTTTTTGAGGATACTTCATATTTTTTTCCACAACCAGTGTGCAGATTTACATTCCTACTATCAGTGTACGAACATTCCCTGTTCAACATGCTTTCACTAATACTTGTCTTTTTAGTAATAATCATCCTATTAGGTGTGACGTTATATTGCATTTTTATTTTCATTTACATTTCCCTCATGACTTATGATGTTGAGCACCTTTTCATATCCTGGTTGGCCTATTACTCTTTGAAAAAAAAAATCTATTCAAGTCTTTGGCTCATTTTTAATTGGATTATTTATGTCTCTTTACTATTAAGTTGTATGAGTCCCTTATATACTTTGAATACGAATCCCTTACCAGGCTTATATTTTGCTAATAATTTTCCCTGTTCTGTAGACTGTCCTTTCAGTTTTCATTATAATAATTGTCTTTTTTTTCTGTGCAAAACTTTTTACCTTGATGTAGTTCTACTTATTTATTTTTGATTTTGTTGTGTGTGTTTGATGTCATATCAAAAAATAATCGTTGCCAAAATCAATGTCATGGAGCTTGTTATCTATGTCTTCATTTATAAGTTTTATGATTTTATAGTTTTTACACTTTACATTTCAGTCTTTAATCCATTTCAAGGTAATTTTTGTGACTGGTATAAGAAAATGATTCAGTTTTATTCTTTTTTTTTTTTTTTTTTGAGACAGAGTATCACTTTATCACCCTCAGTAGAGGGCCATGGCGTCACACAGCTCACAGCAACCTCCAACTCCTGGGCTTATGCGATTCTCTTGCCTCAGCCTCCCGAGTAGCTGGGACTACAGGTGCCCGCCATAACGCCCAGCTATTTTTTTGTTTGTTTGTTTTGCAGTTCAGCTGTGGCCGGGCTTGAACCCACCAACTTCGGTATATGGGGCCGGCGCCCTACTCGCTGAGCCACAGGCGCCGCCCTTTTTTTTTTTTTTTTTTTGATACAGAGCCTCAAGCTTTTACCCTGGGTAGAGGGCTGTGGCATCACAGCTCACAGCAACCTGCAATTCCTGGACTCAAGTGAGTCTCTTGCCTCTGCCTCCCAAGTAGCTGGGACTACAGGCACTCGCCACAGCGCCCGGCCATTTTTTGGTTGCAGCCGTCATTGTTGTTTGGCGGGTCCGGGCTGGATTCGAACCCATCAGCTCAGGTGTACGTGGCTGGCGCCTTAGCCCGTTGAGCCACAGGCGCTGAGCCCAGTTTTATTCTTTTGCTTGTGAATATTCAGTTTTCCCAATGCCATTTGTTGAAGAAACTAAACTTTCTTCATTATATATTCTTGGCAGCTTTGTCAAATACCAGTTTACATTATATATACTTTCATGACAAAACTCTCAACAATGTAGGTATACAAAGAATGGATGTCAAAATAATAAAAGCCAGCTAACATCATATTGAACAGTGCAAGCTGAATGTTTTTCCTCTAAGATCAGGAGCAAGACAAAGATGCCAACTCTTGCCACTTCTATCCACTCTAGAGCTGTAAGTCTTAACCAGATAAATTAGGCAAGAGAAAGAAACAAAGGCAGCCTAACTATAACAGAAGAAGTTAAAGTGCTCCTTATACATGTGCAGAAAACCTGTTAGAACTAATAAACTAATTCAATAAAAATCAACATAAAATAAACAGGATGAGCAAGAGTGAGACTCCGTCTTTTATATATATATATATGTATATATGTATATATATATGTGTGTGTGTGTATGTGTATATATATGTGGGTATCTCACAGGCATTATAGTCCCAGCAACTTGGGAATCTGAGGCAAGAGCATCTCTTGAGTCCCAAAATTTGAGGTTGCTGTGAGGTAGGACACCATGGCATTCTCTCCTGGTCAGCAGAGTGAGACTTTGTCTTAAAAATACAAAACCAAAAAAGCAACATAAAAATTCATCACTCATCTACATACTAATAGTAAACTATCCAAAAAGACATTAAGAAAACAATCCATGTACAATAAGGATCAAAAACGATAAAATAGGAATAAATTTAAAGATGTGAAAGTTCTGTATGATACACTAGAAACTATAAAACATTAATGAAGGAAATTAAAGAAGGCTCAAATAAATGGAAAGATATCTGTGTTCATGGATTGGAAAAATTAATATTGTTAAAATAATCATTTATGCCTTCATTTTAGTCTGAAATTTAAAAAAAATGTTTGTATTATGAAAGGGATCTATAGGTTCAATCCTATCAAATTTCCAATGGCATTTTCCACAGAAAGGAAAACATTACAAATTTTGTATAGAGCTATAAAAAACCCTGAAAACAAAGCAATCTTGAGAAAAACTGCTGTTGGAAGAATAATACTTCCTGACTCTAAACTATATAACAAAGTTAGAGTAATCAAAACAAGATAGTACTGTCATAAAAACAGTCACATAGATACAGGAGATTGACTTCACCTTATCCATCCAAGGAAGATTTAGCAAAAGATTTGGTCTTTGAATTGCTATTTTATGTATAGGGTTCTTTCTATGTAGATATCATGGCTTCCTGAATTTCTTTTTCTTTCTCTCACTCCCTCTCTTTTTTTTTCTTAGAGACAGTCTTACTTTGTCGCCACTGGTAGAGTGGCATGGCATTACAGCTCACAGCAACCTCCAGCTCTTGGGCTTAGGCAATTCTCTTGCTTCAGCCTCCTGAGTAGCTGGGACTACAGGTGCCCACCACAATGCCTGGCTATTTTTTGTTGCAGTTGGCCTGGGGACGGGTTCAAACCTTCCACCCTCAGGATATGGGGCCGGCACCCTACTCACTGAGCAACAGATGCCACCCGGCTTCCTGAATTTCTATAACTTATTTTCAAGTATCTGAAAATGTTGAGAGTAGAAAGGATTATGAGTCCCTTTAAAATTCCATATTGTGATAAGAAAGACCCATCAAAGTGTCTCTGACATCCAGAAGGAATTTAGATATCAGAGATGACTATATGAAGCAAGTTAGACTTAAAGTCTTTTTTTTTTTTTTATTGCAATTTTTTGGCCTTGACTGGGGCCAGATTTGAACCTACCACCTCTGGTATATGGAGCCGGCACCCTACTCCCTTGAACCACTGGCACCTCCTGAAATAAAGTCATTTTTTTCCCCAATATAGTACAGGTATACACACATTTTGGTTACACAGTTTCAGGTCAAAGTTTTAAGTGACCCTTCACCCAGAATGCATGCATTATACCTATTAGGTGTATTTTAATCAACAACAACAAAAAAACACATATTAAAAGTTCGAATTAAAATCTTTAAAATCTCTAATCTTGTGAGAAAGAGAGGTTCAGAAGACTTCACCACACAATAATCCTGTAGAATCCCAGACCGAAACAACCTTTGTCAAAATATTTAGTAACTATCTTGCCATGCAAGATACAGATCTTTTAATTGTCTTCCTAGTCCAAATAGATATAGACATTCTAAACCCAAGTATTTCTACTGATATTTAATTAGCTGCCGCTGCAAATCCAAGTTAGTGTCTCATTGTAACTTTTCTCAGGCTAGATGCCAGTATCAGAGAAATAAAACAATGTCTTTCTTCTACATGACAGTGAGCAACAAAAATAAAAAATGACAGCTTGAAAAGAGTAAACGCATGCATATACAGAAGCAATGGCATGAAATACATTGAATATGATGTTTTGTTTCATTTTTTTAAAACACTTTATTTCAGAAAATTCTTTTTCAGAGTGGTACTTTGTCTCTTCTTCTTTTTAAAAAAGACACAATTATGAAAGGCTAAAGGTTTATACCATACTGCAAATGCTAAAGAAAAGTTTATTTTCTAGCCATTGAAGAATAATTCTACACAATTATCAATTTTGTTATCTAGCTGTATGACTACATCAGAAAAATTCATACATTTTTAAAATCAAGTAGCTGAGGCTATTGAAACTTTAAGGTAAGGAAGAGTTATATGTACATGACAAATTACAGTGATAATACTAGAACAAGTCATTACAGTCACACTGTATTTTTTCTTCTACATCTAAACTTGACTTATGGATAGAGCACAAGACTTAATATTGCTACAAAGATAACATTTTTAAAAACTTGAAGTTGAAAAAATATTGGTTAAAAAAGAAACATATATGCAAAAGTACAATAGGAAAAGAAACTTTCTTCAACTGTAAGTTTGGAGATTTTACTGTTTGCCTTATGAAAAAGAGCTATTCACTAATTTGAGAAGATAAAATATTTCAAAAAGCACAGATAACTACACACTATAAATTACAACAAATAGCTAGACAATCTTTTTAACACCCACTTATAAATGGGTGTATCTTTGTATTTTGTATCTTTGTATTGGTCCCAAATCATAAGATATATACAAATAGATTTTGTATGTTTTTGTATTCTTGTATTGCTCCCAAATCATAAGATATATACAAATAGATAAAATTTTATATAGAAAACACAGTTCTATATAAAAAGCCCAATAACTTATGGTGTCCTTAAATCAGCTTCTCTGGTCTGAAAGTAATGCTGTAAATGGAAAAAGACCACATAAATTTTAGATCATAGATCATTGGTGTCCCTATTTGTTCTTATAATTTCATAATATAGGATTCACTTTACAGCTGTAATAAACATGCATAGTGCACTATATTTGCTATTATTTTTTCACTGTGCAAATTCATTTCCCCTTTTATAGCTAGTGGATTTTTGTAAATGGCAAAAATATTGTATAAAAATAATTTTGAGAGTTTGAGCATGGTTTCCATGGTTACACAAAATACTTTGCTGGTATAGATTTACCATAATCTAGAGAAGTTCACTTGCTTGTGGATTATACAGAATATTTCTTTGACTTGAATTACCAATAACTACACTATTAAGGTTCAATAGGACAGGTTTTAACAAGTACATATAGTTTGTATACCATATCCCTTTTGATAATTTGAAATCTATAAAATACTCCTTTTTCTTTTCTCTTACCTCTCCCCTCTGTTTTTTTCCATTTGTTCTTGATGTGAAAGTTAAATTATGAAATGCCAATGAAAATTAAACCAAAATGCTTGATTCTTAGAGCTAATTTCTAGACAGTGTGATAACTGTATTTCTGTTATAGACATGGTCTATTTATTACAGAACCACTCAGCAGTTGTACATGAAAGAAAAATCTGTTCTACTCTGATTAGCTCTAGTCTTCTCTTTCACCTATATCTGCAGAGCTTTATGCGTATACTGCAGAAATCTATGCATATGTTTGAAGAAAAAGAAAAGAACACCTAAATTAGTAGAGAATTAATGGTATTTTACTGTTAGCAGTGCCTCAGGAGGTGAGTGACCTGTTTTGTACTTCAGACCAAGTCAAGGAAAGAGCAAAAATGAGAGGTCCTTTTGTTTGTTTGTTTGTTTGTTCACTTTATCACCTTTGGTAGAGTGCTGTGGCATCATAGTTCACAGCAACCTCCAACTCCTGGGCTTAGGTGATTCTCTTGCCTCAGCCTCCCAAGTAGCTGGAACTACAGGCGCCTGCCACAACAACTGGCTATTTTTTTGTTGCAGTTTGGCCGAGGCCGGGTTTGAACCTGCCACCTTCGGTATATGGGGCTGGCACCCTACTCACTGAGCTACAGGCGCCACCCATGAGCTTATTGGTTACAACTTTATTTTGTTGGACATGTTAAAAAATGAAATTTGAAAAAAGAATTTCTTCACTGGGACATGATGTGTGGAGTGAGATGAGGGCAGCTTTTGGTAGGATGTAGGACACTGCTGTGCTGGATAATTCCTGAACTCCAGGGTTTATGTCCCTGCTAGGACCTGTGATATGGACAAAATCAAAACTGGCCTCACACATAGTCAAGAAGGATATCCTCTGAATGTGGAAAAGCAGCATCCTGGAACTAGAAAGATGAGGCATTCCAGTAAAGAGATAGGAGAATACAGTTGTTGCCTGGCAAAGAAAGCAAGTGAAGAGATATAAAAAGATCCAAGTGGTTCCCAAACATGTCTACCCATTAGCAACCTCTGGAAAACTTTAAAGATAATATTGACTCCCAAGTCCCAGACCACACTACTTAAGTTATCATTTGGGGGGTAAGTTTTTAGTACTATTATTTGAAAAATTTTTTATATAAATGATTGCAATGTGCAGCTAAAAGCTAAAGCTAGCCTTGAGACCAACTGGCCAAAATTGACATCACACTGTTTCAGGAGACAGGAAGTAGACCACTTGACTTTGATTATTAGTCAATCCCATATGATATACTTTGCTGAGTTTTTTTTTTTTTTTTTTTTTTTTTGAGACAGAGTCTCAAGCTGTCACTCTGGATAGAATGCCGTGGCATCACAGCTCATAGCAACCTCCAATTCTTGGGCTCAAGCGAGTCTCCTGCCTCTGCCTCCCAAGTAACTGGGACTACAGGCGCCCGCCACAACACCCGGCCATTTTTTGGTTGCAGCCACCATTATTGTTTGGTGGGCTTGGGCTGGATTCGAACCCATCAACTCAGGTGTACGTGGCTGACACCTTAGCCCGCTGAGCCACAGGCGCCGAGTCGCTGAGTTTTGTTTTTGCAAGTAAATACTTTTTGGACACTGAGATGGATAAGGGGCATATTTGACTCTGGGCAACCAAACATTATAAAATGTGCTGATATCCTACTATCAGGTTGGCACAAAACTAACTGTGGTTTTTGCATTGCTTTGATAAGGCACACATTCTTCAATAAATGTGGTTACATCATTTTAATGTTCATTTTTTGCTTTTTTTTTGCTAATGACATAACTTGCTGGTTATTTTATATTTATTTTAGACTATACAAAATGATGTTAGAGAAAAAGTAAATTCCAGCTATTTTCTTATTCGAGTTCAAAATGGGTTGTCAATCAGCAGAGACAACCAGCAGCATGAAACAACACATTTGGCCTAGGAACTGCTAATGAACGCACAGTTCAGCGGGCTTAAAGAAGTTTTGTAAAGGAGATGAGAGCCTGGAAGATGAGGAATGTAGCTGCTGGCCATGAGAAGTTGACAACGACCAGTGGCGAGCATTCATGGAAGCTGACCATCTGATAACTACATGAGAAATTGCCAAAGAGGGTGGCACCTGTGGCTCAAAGGTGTAGGGCATCGGCCCCATATACCAGAGGTGGTGGGTTCAAACCTGGCCCTGGCCAAAATCTGCAAAAAAAAAGAAATTGCCAAAGAAATCAATGTTGACCATTCTACAGTCCTTTGACACTTAAAGCAAATTGGAAATGTAAAAAAACTCAGTAAGTGGATGCCTCATGAGCTGACCAAAAATCAGAGCAATGTCATTTTCAAATGTCTTCTCTTATTTTACAACACAAACCATTTCTCAGTCAGCTTGTGATGTGTGTGATAAAAAGTGGATTTCATGTGACAATGGGTGATGACCAGCTCAGTGGTTAGACTGATAGAAATCTTTAAAGCATGTCCCAAAGCAAAACTTGAACCAAAAAGGGTCATGGTCATTGTTTGGTGGTCCACTGCAGGTCTATCCACTTCAGCTTTCTGAATCCTAGTGAAATCGTTACATCTAGAAGGCTGCTCAGCAGATCAATGAGATACACTGGTAACTGCCCACACCTGCAGCCATCATTGGTCGACACCAAGGACCCAATTCTCCATGGCAACCCCTGACTGCAGGTTGCTCAACCAATGGTTCAAAAGTTGAACAAATTGGGCAACAGAGTTTTGCCTCATCAGTCATATTCACCTGACCTTTGCCAACCAACTACCCTCTCTTCGGGCGTCTTGATAACTTTTTGCAGGGAAAACACTTTCATAACCAGAAAAATGCAGAAAATGCTTTCTAAGTGTTCCTTGAATCCTAAAGCATGTACTTTTACCCAACAGGAAGGAACAAACTTACTTCTCATTGGCAGCAATGTATTGATTATAATGGTTCCTATTTTGTTAATAAGATGAGTTTGACTGCAATAAACATTCTGGTACAGATATCTTTGTTATAATGTGATTTTTTTGTCTTCTGGGTATATACCAAGGAAAGGAATAATAGGATCAAATGGCAGGTCTATTTTTAGATCTCTGAGTAATCTCCAAACATCTTTCCAAAAGGAACGTATTAGTTTGCATTTCCACCAGCAATGTAGACGTGTTCCCTTTTCTCCACATCCACACCAACATCTCTGATTTTGGGATTTTGTTATGTGGGCTAATCTTACTGGAGTTAGATGATATCTCAAGGTAGTTTTGATTTGCATTTCTCTGATGATTAAGGATAGTGAACATTTTTTCATGTGTCTAAAGGCCGTGTGCCTGTCTTCTTTAGAGAAGTTTCTCTTCAAATCCTTTGCCCATCTTGAGATGGGATCACTTATTCTTTTCTTGCTAATACATTTGGTTTCTCTGTGAATTCTGGTTATTACACCTTTGTCGGCGCATAACCTGCAAATATTTTCTCCCATTCTGAGGGCTGTCTGCTTGCAATACTGTGCTATTACTGTGCTCTTGGCCTACTAAATGAAGAATATAAATGTTTTCATACAGTAAGGTAGAAAATCCCATGAAAGTTATGTCAAACAGTTGGATGAAAATATTTCAGATTGTATGTGAAGCCAGCACATTGTACCCCATGACTGCACTAATGTACACAGCTAAGATTTAATTTAAAAAAAAATGTGTTTGAGCCTAGTTACAATCAATAAAAATTCATGATCCAAAACCACAATTACTTTTACACCAACTTTAATAGCTATATTTAACTGAAGTATGTATATAAGGAATTTGAGGATATCCTACCTGTGTCATATACTTAAATTATCCCCAAATGCTCCTCATTTTTGTAAGCCAAGGAGTCTAATAAAATAGTCTTTCTGAATACAGAGCAATTTCTTCCATTGCATAATTCGGAACTTTTTTATTGGTATGCCACAAAGGGGTTATAACTTGTGCTGTAATACATCGAGTCTGGGGTCCAATGGGCCTGATGAGATTCTAAAAGAGTCAAAAAGGTATCCAAGAAACCCAAGGTGAAGGTGAAAGTGAGGCTGACTGGGAAAGTGGCAGTGAGTTAGGTACAGATCTCGGCAGCAGCCAACTTAAATTTTACTTCACACATACTAAACGTGTGTGAGTGTGTACTTATGCATTTTTATGTAAAAAAATCCCTTCAGTTGGCACAAGCATAGCATAGAAATGTTATCATTTTCTGTCCACCATGTCAAAAAAATGTGGAAGCACTAATATGGTTTAATTTTGAAAATATCAGAAGCACCATGACTATAACAAATTTTCACACAGTCAAGGCGATAGGGCAATTGTACACTTTGACTATAATTTCACAGGATGTATTTGTAATTTACTTCATCTACTCTCTACTATTATGCCACCATGTAGGTTCTTATCTTTGATTTTTATAGGACCAGTAGACTTTAGCACCTTGGGGATTCTTGGTATTAATGGAGACTTTAGCACCTTGGGGATTCTTGGTATTAATGGAGCTCTTGTAAAAGAGCTCATCAATTAATCTAGAAAGACATAGAATTAAGTATTACGTGATAAGTCATTATACTCATATAATATAAATAAAATATATAATACATTTGGAAGAACATCTGTTGTGCCCGAATTTCGGGGTCCCCCCCCCCAGAAGAAACTCACACCAGGCGCACCGATGCAAAAACAAAGGGTGGAATTTATTACAAGTTTAAACTCAGACCACTCAGCCCCGCCTAAATGGCTGGTGGGTCTGAATGGCCCCTAGGGGAGAGGCTGAGGTATTTTTATAGTGTACTGAAAGGAGGTTGGGAGGGGGGAATGCGATAAGGGGGTGGAACAAGGATGAGTCCAGGTGTCTCTTCACTTGCTGATTGGAT
>CAUYON010136524.1:0-40851 GCA_963573935.1 Arctocebus calabarensis
TATTAAAGGGTCAGGGCATTAGGAGGTATTAGGAAGGTTGAGAACCACTGCTCCAGATCCTCTTTAACAAATCATTAATCTCATTTACAAGGGCAGAACCTTCATGACCTCGTCACCTTCCTAAAGCCCCACATTCTAGCACCCTCTAACAGGCTTCGCAATTAGGTTTTAACATATGAATTTTGAGGGAGCACATTCGGATCATAGCAAGTATTGATCACATTTTATAGAGAATAAAAAAAAATCTATTAGCGTCCATCTTCCACGGTACTCATACAGATATAACAGCAACAGTTTACATTGGATCATGGGGAAGGGGATCTGGAGTGAGTCTCATAATATAATCCTGGCTGTCTTCTTAACTCCTGGATCTATTCTGAATCTCACTTTTCTGCAACTTAGAGCTACCAGCCATAGTTCCTTCTGTTTCTTTGTGAGAACTGTGTAAGTACATATAAAAGTGCTTTGGAAAATGCAACACCTTAGGCCAATGGTTCTCAACCTGTTGGTCTGGACCCACAGAAACTGTATTAAAGGGTCACGGAATTAGGAAGATTGAGAACCACTGCCTTAGGCAAATACAAAAAAACTATTATGTATTCCTGCTAAACTATCTACAGCTTTTCTCAAGTATTGATAATAATATTATTATTTTCTTGAGACAGAGTCTCACTTTGTCACCCTCTACAGAGTGCAGTGGCATCACAGCTCACAGCAACCTCAAATTCTTAGGCTTAAGCGATTCTCTTGCCTCAGCCTCCCAAGTAGCTGGGACTACAGGTGCCCACCACAATGCCCGGCTATTTTTGTGTTGCAGTTGTCATTGTTGTTTAGCAGGCCTGGGCTGGGTTCAAACCTGACAGCCTTGGTGCATGTGCCGACACTGTAACTACTGTGCTACAGGCACTGAGCCAATAATATTATTCAAGAAATCAAATCCTTTCCACTATTCATATGTATAATTGATGATTCTATATTATTATTAGTGAAGATATATTTTTTTAATTTTCACTCTAGATAAAAGAAAATTTTCTCTAAATCTCAGTCTCCTTATATTTAATTAAAAAGTAGACTCAATCTCTAAACATTTTTCTGTATATTTTAAAAATGAAGGTTTTTACTAAATCAGGAAAAATATTTTGAAATAATTCACAAATTAATTTTTTCTTAAGTATTTTTAGACTTGTGTTATGCTAGAAACATGTCAGTTAAAATCTTTTCCCTTAATTTTCATCATTTGTAAATTGAGGAGATTAAAGAGCACAACCATCTTTCCAATGACAAAATTCATAATTTTTAGATTCTTTGAAAAAGTCTAAATAAGATTATTACACTGACATAAAATTTTTCTAAAGACCAATTCAAGTAGCTGCCTGATTTATTATTATAAAGCCTATTTCAAATATTATCTTTGAATTCTCTGTTAACAGGTGTTTTTTACTTTTTTCTGATACCAATACTATTTTTTTTTCTTTGCTGTTAAACAGATTATTCACTTTCCAACATTTAATTAGGTCTGTCATAAGTAAAACTTTTCATGTAATGGAATTATTTGAACAATATTTTATTAATGGAAAACATCATTCTCAAGATTAATTCCTATATGCCTTTGATATGTATTTATTCTCATTTACCATAACGCATGATAGCATACTACTGTTTTAGAGCACAGTGATTTGCAAAGCAATAATCACTCAGTAAATGTGGATCTATCTTCCATATTTGCAGAATTTAAAAAATGCCAGCATCGCTTTGATTTTCAGCCCAGATCTGATTCCTTTGACATGCATTCATAGCTGCATACACTAACTTACGCTGTTAGCTATCTAATGTCACGTTTCCTTGTTAATAATTATCTCCATCTACCCTCTTTTCAGACTAGAGGACCAATACTTCCCATATTTAAGATAAATGAATAAACAAATCCAGAAGAAATGCACTATTATTGGAGTATATTTCCTTTTTTTCCCAGCAATAACGAAAACCTATACATTTCTCAATGACAACAGAGGCTAAATCTCTTTTCTCTTTGGGCCCCAAACTTAAAAATCAGCTGGAAGGATGAGAGGAACAAACATGGTGAAAAGTCTGTCAGAGCCCGAGGCCACTAGAACAAGGCCATTTAAGACTAGGCAGAGTCAACCAGGGAGCACTAAGTCACCACCACAAAAGGGTTCATCTGGCCTCCAGACTCACTGACAGTTTTCACTTCTACTTTCTTGCTTTTGCCTTGATTTCTAGGATCTAGTTTTATTTGTAACTTTTGGGTTACACTTGAGATAAACCCCGGACTCTAGTTGATCTTGGCTCTCTACTTTTGGCCCTCCCTGTTTACTAGTTAACCACCTTTCTATGGGAGAAGCCTTTTCTAAGCCTCTGGGCTGTAGCTCTGTGCTGTCCCTTTTGGCCTGAATCATTGGCAGAGGAACTCCCAGAGAGATCTATCTGCTGAAACACAAGCAGCAATGCTGATGTGGTTCAAGATAGAGTATTAATGCTTTCAACTTGTTTACGCATTAAAAAATCATATTTAACCCAAATTCTTTATTCTATTTTTAAAATCAGTATAAGCACAATAGCAAGTGTCAAAAGGAGGCCAACTGTAGCTCTGTGCCCACTGACAAGGATAGATTTACGAAGCAAGCACAGAAGATGTTTATTTCTGCCTGTGGCTACTCTTGCAACTCAAGTAAAGGCACATAGTGCTGGTTAAGATAACTTATGTCCATCAACACGTCTGCTTATTACGTTAACAAGAGTTACAGAAATAAAAAAGTACACTTTAATTTTGAATACTTTTTGTTTTTTGAGACACTCTGTCACTCTGGCTAAACTGCAGTAATATCGTCATATCTCACTACAACCTTAAATTCGTGGGTTCATGCAATCCTCCTGCCTCAGCCTCCTAAGGACCTAGGAATACAGGTGCATGCCACCATGCCTGGCTGACTTTTCTATTTTTGTAGAGATGGACCCCTCTCCACAGACTGCTCAGGCTGGTCTTAAGCACATGACCTCAAGCAATTCTCCCTCCTTGGCCTCCCAGAATGGTAAGATTATAGGCCTGAGCCACCATGCATTTGTCTGAAAAAAATGTTCCTTATTAAAATAACAGAATCCATATTATGGAAACACAAATTGTACATGTACATTATCATTTAAAGCAAATCAGGGAATAACAAAAAGTTAAATATTGAATAAATGATTTGGTTGGAGGATAGAGAGTGGTCACTTTTTATTTATTTATTTATTTATTGTACCTTTCTATCCACTTAGAAGTTGCTAAACATTGTATGGCAAGTGGTCAAGCATCTGAGATCTGCTGTTGTGACATGCTCTGGCACATTCGGACCATCACAAGTATTCACATTTTATAGAGAATTGAAAAAAAACCTGTTAGCATCCATATTCCACAGTACTCATACAGATATAACATGCACCAAATTAATCTGTGGGCAACCAGGATAATCAATTTTAATGTGTAAATAAAGTAACATACATATTTGTGATAAAAATGAGCAAATGTGGCTACTGCTGAACCAGAATAAAATCCAGACTATGCCCAACACAGTGAAAAAGATAAGAAATGATCATATCTTGCAACGCCTGTATCATGGGAGTTGAGCTGCAAATCCTACTGGTTCTGTCCATGAGAGTTGAGCTGCAAATCCTACTTAGTCCTTGTCCTGCTGCTATAAAGGAATACCTGAGGCTGAGTAATTTATAAAGAGAGGAGGTTTATTTAGCTCCCAGCTCTGCAGGTTGAACAAGAAGCATGGTACCTCCAGCATCTGCTCAGCTTCTGGTGAGGGCTTTTGTACTGAATGAAAATGTGGTAGAGAAGGTCGGAAAGGAACTGGGCATGTGTGAAGAAAGACCAAACCCCAGGAGCATCCTGGCTTTATCACAACTCACTCCCAGGAGAACAAATCCAGTCTCATAAGAGCAAGAACTTATTCACTTCTGGGACCACACTGTGCATGAGGGCTCCACCCCTCTTGACCCAAACACCTCCCATCAGGCCCCACCTCCTGATAGCACCATGCTGGAGATTAAATTTCAACATGAGATTTGATAGAGACAAGCAAACTTTATTCAAATCATAACAGTCACCCTGTACAAACTGCTTGAATTTTTTATATCTCCTTTCTCTAACAAACTACCCTATTTTTTAAATGGATAGTCTTTTACGATTTCCACAGAAAAGGTAGACTTTACATAAGATCATTTTATACATGTAAACAGCTGAATGGAATGGTTTTGCTAAACCAGCAAAGCTTTTTAAAAATTTTTTCATCACATCTTGCTTGGATTTACTGTCCCTTTTGTCAAAGGGGTTGCTTAATACCTTTTTATATCTATGAACTTATTTGTTTTAAAATGAACACACGATGCAGTGACAATTTTCGAATCTTAGTTCCTCAAAAACTATCTGACATCACATTCTAGTTACAGAAGTAATTTGAATGTGTGATTAGAAAAAAAAATGCAAAATTTTAATAGTGTCTCAATTTTGCAAAGCACTTCACAGTTCATGAAGTACTTCTACAAACATTATTTCAATTTGATTATCATAACAGTCCTATAAGGTAGGGAAAAATAGGACTCATATTCTAATAATACTTGTGTGTGCAACACGTTTGTAGCAATAACCTACATTTACACAGATGATATAATCACAAGGCCAACTGAAGTACTTTTGCCAAGTTTGTTTCAATGATGGGTTTTTAGAAGTCATTTCATCCAAGGCTCACATACCATAGATGAAGAAACTGAGGCCCATAGTGGTGCAGTGACTAATCTAATGTCATTAACCAGTTAGTAGTAAAAATCTAGAAACTAAAGCCTCCTGCCTCTAGAACAATTTTTCACCATATGAAATTAGCTAAAGTTAAGGGCAAGCTAATGTGAAAGAAGGTGAAGGATGCTGTTAATTTGTTTGATCCTCGCATGTATTTCTTCCTGAAGGACAAGTGTTTGGGTATGACCACATATGTCACACACAGTCCTACTTCATCTTGTTGAGCATCTACCAACAATGCTAAACGTGCCTGTGTGTTAAGAAACAGTCATCACTGCAACTAGCTTTGCTCCACCCTCCACCCTAAGCCCAAGAAGTACCTCCACAGCCCTACAGTAATACAGAGGGAGTCACAGTTTGAAGAAGTAAACCAGGCAGCATTCATTATAGAGGGTGAGTCCACTTCCTTAGAGTCATATTATGGACACACAGCTTTAAAATTGAGTATTATCTCATACTCTTTCAGCTACAAATTTTTTTGTAGAAATCTCTGCTATTGGAGCAGGGGGGAGAGGGGAATAGACCTTGAAAGATTGTGACCACTATAGCATTGAGAGGAGTTTACAGCCAGAACTCATTCTTTGTTAAAAAATCTACCTCTCTGGCAAAATCAACCTTTATAATGGCATCCAAATAATTTCAGTGTGACAGATACCCAGATCATTTTGAGGGAGTAAGGACTTCTCTTTGCCACGTGGGTCAGTAGAATCCAATTAGGTCATTTGGAGGTGACAAACATCATACTTAGTTCAAAATGTTATTTGATTGATAGCATGCAATTAAAATATTTAAATATACCAATACCTTACAGCAGAGTTTTATCTTATTCCACATAATGAACTTAAATGCATTCATTTTGTTACTAATTTAACATTACTACTTAATAAACTTAATTTTATAGAGGAATAAGTTATAAAACTATGTACATGAATAATAATATCTGTATTCATTACAAAATTTTACAAAATATTTACGAAATATTCTCTATGTGTCAGCCACCTCTTGGTAAAATTTCATAATGAATATTTTGTAATAAAGGTATATTTAGCTACAATTTCCCATCTTCCCTGTGCATGGCAACTTGTGGAACATCCTCTACATCAGGGGTTCTCAACCTTCCTAATGCCACGGCCCTTTAATACAGTTCTTATGGGTTGCAACCCACAGGTTGAGAACCGCTGCTCTCTCTAGTCTTGTTTAAACTTCATGATAAACCTGAAAGGTACATGTTCCTTTATAGTGAAGTCCGGTATCTTGTCAAAGATCCCATTGCTCACAAATGGAAGACGTAAGCCCCTTAAATGGGGCTTAAATCTAGGGTTGTCTAACTCCAAAGCCCATTTTATCACATAGATTCTCTATTAAGAAAAAAGAATTTTAAAAAGGAAGGAGAAATTAAAATCCATTGAGAAAAGAGCATAATTTTACCTAGAACTTCTAGGAATTAACTTCAAGTGGATGCTGCCTGGTTGCCTCTCACCTTAATTATATGCAGAAATCTCATCCTCTATGGTGTTAGTGGCAATCTTATTAGTATGACTGCACCCTCCATTAGAGACTGTCATTTCCACTCATCATGCTTCTAAGGCATTTTGTGGAGCATGGGACAGAGGAAATGATCTCCCGGATTCTGGCAACATCCTAAATATTTGCCACTTTCACTATAGATGGTGTGACAAATAGACATGTACGCATTCTGGTTACCTGGGAAAATAGTCCCAGGAAGAAAATCCACAGCTGAATATTAATTTTCATAATAAAAAAAAGCAAAGAAGAAATGTGGAGATGGTATGAAGACCTTATCGGGTCAAATCCCACAAAATGCAAGTTTACCCTTTGGGAGATTGGGTGTCCTGTTCTGAAAACCTCTATTTCTCCAGTATTTTCTGTCTTTGCCTTAGACCAAGAGCTTAATTTGAACATGAAGACTCCAGGTCAGTGTCAAAGTACTAATGGAGTTATAGGAGTCCATTACATTATAGGAGTTATAGAGTGACACCTGAAGTAGAAAAATGAATTTTATCAACCTTTATGTTTATTCTATTTTACATTCAAACAAGTACAAACAAGTGTTACACTGGGTCCCTCTTAAAAAAAAAATAAAACTGGGTTTCAAGGGACTAGAAGATGGAACAGCACCTGAGTAAGCATTTTAAAGCAAAAAAATAGAATACCTGGAAGCAAAACACAAGTCAAACGCTTAATCCACCTGAGAACCAGAAAGGCTCCCAGCATGCTTTATCTGAATTACATGCAAATATGTGAAGTTTAGCAAAGTTTAACAAAAAACATAGTAAATCTCCATTGTTATTTTATTTGTAATTTTAAGCTGCTAAAGAATTCTAGTATAGAATTAAAAATCAAAATGTGTGCTGAAGTTCAACATAAAGTAATGCTAAGGGGCTGCCTTTCTTAAACAGGCTATATGCTAGCACAAATAATTCTGATATAAAAAAAACTACAGTAAACATTTTAGTTTACATGAGTCCTTCATTGTTTTCAATAACAAATTAATTTCAGTAAAAATTATTAAATAATGGACATGTCTTTGCTGGGTGCTTCAAGATACAGCACTATGACTTCACTGAGAACAAGAACAGGGCCTTGTTTATTTCGTTAAGGAATAAAAAGAGAGAGAGACTAAATTGCTATGCATGGTATATAGAATGGGAGAAATGTAGAAAAACTAATTGCTATGCTATTCAAGGCAGGGAAAAATCACCACTATTTGTGAAGACAAAAATAGGCAGCACTTATATGGACCGTGGTGGATGGTGAGGATGTTTATTGGCATCGAGGCACAGTTAGGATGTGACAAGAGGAGAAGCAAAAGAGCATCTGTTCTACCTGGATTCCAATTCTGGCTCTGTCAATCAGCCATGAGACTCAGGGCAAGCTATTTAAACTCTCTCACCTTGACCGCTGTATCATAAAATGGAGCTAGTAATAATACGTGCATCTTAGGATTCTTGCAATAATCAAATGAATTAATGTATACAAAATGCTTAGATTATTGCCTGAGACATATGAAGTCCTATGAAAGAGATAGCTATTATTATTCTGTGTGGAGCAAACTCATAGTTAAAAGAAAATGTGTATAGAATAATGAATAATTGGTTCCAGTGGAGGGCATAAATGTGGGAGTAATACATGTAAAAAATAAAATTCCAATGATAAATTGATAGTATACTATAGAAAGCACTGAGTACCAGGGGAGTTTATTCTAAATTATGTAGAAAGTAGGAAGCAAATAAAGTTCTGTTTTCTCTTTGTCTTTAATTTGGAGGCCAAATTAAATTAGAGGTGCACCTTCGGAAGATGAATCTGGCCTTGGTGCAAAGGATGGACTGGTGGAATAGATGCAAACAAAGGCTATTGCAGAAAGCAGACCAGGAATAAGAAGAGACTTATTTAGGGCCACGGCTGTAGGAATGGACAAGAGAAGACAATCTCTCATCTGTCCATGACAAAAATTAAATAGCTTAGATATCAGGGAGAATTTTTAAAAAGTTACTGTTTCAAGCCTGGGAGATTACAATGTAATTAAATAAAGTAGAGAAGCCAAGAAACTCCCATGGAGTAACAGTGAGCAGCTTGCCCTTGAATATGGTGAGGAAATTGTCTAAAAGACATCCTATTGGCATCTCGTCTGAAGATGACAGTCTAGAACTATCTGTATAGAGACAATAATTGAAGAAACAAAAATAGATATGATCTCTGAGAATGAAAAATGACTCCCAGAATTAAAACTTAGAAAATCCCATCCTGTAGGAGGCACAAACAGCTAGAAAGTAGGCCGGACATGTCCTGAGTAGTGGACAAGATCACGTGTAAAGTCACCCATCTTGAATCATTAAATCTTGAATGACATCAGATTTTTATCACCATCTTGTTTCCAGTGGAAACAGTCCTACCTGACTGAAATTCCACAGCTTTAAGAGAAAGAGAAATATTCTTCCTTAAGTTGCTATGCCTTTCGTGATTTTTGTCACCGTGAAGGAGTCATAAATATTCTCCCTGAATGCAAGATTTCACCTGATCCCAGGTTCAAACTTTGAGCCTATAAAAACTAACTTCCAGAAGCATCTCCTGTGTCACTGCACAAGGACATAAAGATCATTCTTTCTGATCTGACTCAACTTCATTATTAGAATGATGATGACAATAGCAGGAGAAATACCCATGCCTCACATGTCTCTCTTTTCACACTCACTATATACATTGATCCTTCAAGGACAAAATAATTCCTGTACTTTAACCTTCTGCCTTTGTGATATGAGGACTATTACCACACCGAAGGAGAATCTAGAATTAAAGGAATACAAAATAGATAAAATTCTTTTCTTTAAGGAAATTAAACTCTTTCACCCTCAAACTGGCATTGTAACCCCTACATTCTCTCCATCTCCTTCCCTCCACATATTCAACTTTCTTCTTGACACTAAAATCGATACCATTGCCTGGGACTTCTGCTAACCTCACTCCGGACCCCACCAATGCCATCCTACTGTTTGCATTTCCATTACCTCCAGCATCTCTGAAGCACTCAGCCCACAGCCCCAAAGTTTATCTGGTCTTTTTCTCTTCCTTTTCTCCTTTTTAGCATCAGGAAAAAGACCTTTCATTTTAATGGATCCTTTGAAGCATCAAGTCTCATCCAAAGCCTATCACCTTTGATCAGTTCCTATACGTGTGACTTTTTAAAATTTACTTTTCTATGTTTATTATTTTTTATTGAACTATAATTTATCATGGATCTATTATTGTAGACATTTATTGGTTTTACATCCACTTACTCTCTTTTAAAGACATTCAATTTTGCTTTGAAAGAAATATGCCATTTCCACTATTCATATAGGCAATTTGGACACGCCCCTAAGAATAGAATATGTGAATGGGGCATAAGGCAATTGTAGCATTTCAGGACCTGAAACCAACAATCATCGAAGCAGTGATGGGCAAACGAACCTATTCAGGCCTATGAGAGTGGATCCAAGAACTTCCATGGGAGGTACAAAGAGTTTCTTTTTTCTTAGAGGCAGGATGAGGTGATAATAGGAGTCTGAAGTTGCTTGGGAACACCTCTGAGGTTTGTAGGTTAACTGATATTAATCAGTTTAGTGTAGATAACACTAAACTGATTAATATATTCCTTCAAAAAATGAATCCAGTTTAAACCAGTTGTCAGTCACTTAAAACCATGTGTCCTATTGATGCATCTATTACAAGTCAGGCACCATTTTAGGTGCTAGAGAAACAGAAATGAAATAGATGTACCTGTGTCCACAAAGAACTCATAGTATAGTAGATAAAATAAAACTTACAGAGGGTGCTAAAAAATGTATAAACATTTTAAGAAAGGAAAAAACTGTATTAAAATTGTAATACTCTAAGTATTGGCTTCTACAACGACAAGAAATACCAGATACGATATACAGGATAACAAACATTACTGGTATATATTGAGTATACTCAGTCATGTTTGACTTCTGCAATTACAAGAAATACAAGATAAAATATACAACATAACAAACATTATCACTATGTATTGAGTATTACAGTATTTCCTTTATTATAAAGGAAAAAACTATAATTAAAATATGTATACATTTTTTGGCACCCTCTGTATATAAAGATAACAAATCACCAAAAAAGAAAATCTAGAAAGTGACTTACAAGTTTTAAAGAACTAATTGAATTACTGTGTTTTCCAGATTAAGAAGATGGAGCATATTCACAAACAACCGAGTTTTCCAGGTATTACCACCCATCAAAAATGTATAAATAAGTAAATAAATAAACCCCAAACTGGATAGGAGAATGGATAAATGTAATATAATCACAAAACAGACTGTTATTCAACAGAGAATTTACCATTGTATGGATAACACTAAATAAAGTAGATCAAAGGAGACATACAACTTGACACTGTCTTAGTCTATTTGCGTTGCTATAAAGGAATACCTGAGGCCACGTAGCTTACAAAGAAGAGAGGTTTCTTTGGAGAACAGTTCTGCAGGCTGTACAAGCAGCATCTAGTTCTGGCGCGGGCTTCAGGAAGCTTTCACCCATGGCAGAAGGCAACAGGGAGAGGAAAGATATGAAAGTGAGGAAAGGATACCACTCTCCTAAACAACCAACTCTCATGTGAACGGACAGAGCAAGAACTCACTCATTGCCATGGGGAGGGCACCAAAAGGCTCCCACCAGCCCCCACCTCCAACTTTAGGGGTCAAATTTCAGCACGAGATTTGGAACAGACATATATCCAAACAATATCAGATACCATTTATATCAAGTTCAAAAATAAGCAAACTCTAAAATCAGTAAATTACAGACAAATATGTCATATTGAAATTATTTTTAGGTATCATTCAAGACAGTGGTTACTTCAGTGATGAGTGGGTAGCAGCCAGGGATTAGCATAAAGGGAACCTCAATATTGATAGTGTTCCCCTGCTTAAGTTTAATGGTGGCGTCAGAGTGTCAGCTTATAGTCATGTTTTATAACTTGTACATATATATATAACGTAGCAAATACTTAATAAAATGTCCTTTTCAAAACTATCTCCTAAATATGCTGACTCACTTATGCTTACTTTCCATGTTCATAATTTAACAACCTATCACTAGTCATGATGACCCAGATAATGCTAGGATTTAACAAGTCCTACTATGGTTTATTAGATGAATCCTTCTCCTATGTAGATTTAGGCAGCTATAGCAGAAGACAGTTTTGTTGTTGTTGCAGTTTGGCCGGGGCCGGGTTTGAACCCACCACCCTCGGCATATGGGGCCGGCACCCTACTCACTGAGCCACAGGCGCCGCCCCAGAAGACGGTTTTAAGTTTAAATGAATATATATTCTTCTTGGTTCCATATTCCTATAATGCGATTCATATTTACAAAGTGACTCAATTTTGAAAACTGCAAAGGAGATTCAGAAAATGGCATTTATACCATTAATCTAAATGCACATATAAACAATCTTAAAACACTTTGATCATTAGTTTCAAAATCCTTTCAATAAAAACAACAGAGGAACGATTTGATGACAAGCCACAGCTGCAGTTGTGTTGAACTCCTGGGTTTGTTTCATTTGAGTTTAATTATTTCTAATGAAACCTCTCCCTCTGTTTGGCCCTAACTAAGGTGTAGGATCACTCGAACTGTGCTGGCAGGTCTCAACTTGTAAGCACAAGTGGCCTCTTTAACCCACAGGCGTGCTGCTGTACACCTGGTACAGGCAGACAGAGGGAGATTGAGGACCGGTGAGTGGAGCTCGGTTGTGTCTGTCAACATCACTCAATGCCAAGCTGTGGGAACAGTTGTCGAAAACGTAGGATCAGGTCCTGCTCATGAATTAGCTTTTCATCCCATTCAGTCATGCTACCAAGTACCTACTGCATACAAGGCACTCAACCAGGTGTTTGAAGTGGTTAAAAGGATGAGACCCAGTTCCTGCTCAGAGGAATTATTCCCCAGGTAAATGTTACAGCAGTAGTTTGCAAACCCTAGCTTGCGTCAGAGTCATCAGGAGAGCTTGTCAAAGCACAGGGTTTGGGGTTCCACAGTCAGAATTTCTGATTTGATAAATCTGGAGTATGGCTCAATCTAACATGTTCCCAAGGAAGACAATGCTCTAGGTTCATAAACCACATTGTGAGAGTCCTTGTGAAGGATTTTTTCAGAGGACCAAGAATCTCTCAAGTAGTTAGCATACTAGATAGCCATTGAAAAATTTACTTGAAAGAATTTTTCTTCCACATCTATGGCAAATATATTTTTTTAAATATTATTGGCACTGGTAGTTATAATAATAATCGTTAACTGTTGACACAGTCTTTATTACATACCAGGCAGTGCTAACTTACATGTGTTGCTTCTGTAGATCTCCACAGAAACTCAACCAACCAAGTTTTTATAGTCGAAGCACTTGACATCTTGGGCTGGATAATTCTTGGTTGTAGGTGGTTGTCCTGTGCCTTGTAGGGCATTTAGAAGTTTCCCTGGCCTCAGCCTTAGATGCCAGAAGTAACCCCTCTTCAGCTGGGCCAACCAAAAATATCTCCAGACATTGCCAACTGTCCCCGTCTGCCTTTGAGAACCACTGCCCTAGATAGATAGTTTAGAAAACACCTAGCCATTTAGCATCTTCATCTACCAGGAGGCCAGATGTATTTTTACTCCAGAAGCACATAATGTTAAGCTGGAAAGAAATTTGAGATAATCTGAAGGAATTCACTCACTTTCAGGTCAGGAATACATGTTCCATCGAAGTATTACAGCACCCTGCCAGGAATGAGGAGGAATTCAGATAAATACTGATTTGTTCTTCTATAATACACAGACTTTTCTTCATTTTGCTGCCCCCATTTATTCTCAAGAAATATTCCCAGCCCATGTGCACTCATGACAAGTGTGTTTTACTCTGTGCCAGCAAATGCTCAAAAAGCAACCGGCCTGACTTCTCGGTGCACGCCATAGAACGGATGAGAAAACGTATTGGGATCCCTGGGGAAGTTTTGTCAAAAGGCAGGTCCAAACAGAACAAACGGATGAGAGACAAAGACACTCATATTTAATATAAACCTGCCGGGGTCTGCCTTTCAAAAAGACAGCTCTGTTGGTAAAAATACAGAGTTTGCTCACTACGAAGAAATCTTGTAATCACGTACAATTACAAAACCTGTAAATGTTAGCAAGTTGAATCACTCATCCAAGTAGTTTTCCTTGTCCACAGTGCAAATTGCAATAATTGGATGAAGACATCTGCACTGTTTTAACCTGTCACGTTAAATATCTGTATTTTGTAACTCATCTTGATATGTGTTAATTGAGCAAAAAAGACATCTTTAAAATGGTTATCATAAGATAATCACACCCTAGGGCATTGTGAAGCAAGAGGTACTGCTCCCGATCTGTGATTCTCCAAGGATATGATTATCACATGATAGCTGCCACACCTCCTCAAGTGCAGCCTCTGAGAGCCGACTCCTGACTCAGGTGGCTGGTATCAAGTCCCTCTGCTCCTCACAACATTACGTTCAGCTCTTCCCAGGAGGTTGTGTGGTTTCTCAAAAATAATACCTTGAGACAAGACAAAGCCAGAAAAATAGTGCCCTTTAGAATGAGACAATCACCGGGAAAGGTAAAACTTGATTTTTTGGAAAATACACACACACACACAAATTCCATTTTGGTGACCATCCTTTCCAAACTTCAGATGGACACTCTCGCTCTGTACGCCATCCTTCCTCCTTAACATCCAACAAGTCATTGCCACCCAGGTGCCCTCTACTGTTTTGATGATGAACTGGCCATGCAGTTTGATTTTTATCTAGTTAGGTATTGCTCATACTCTAGGCTGAATATCAGGGACTTTTTTTTTTCCTCTATAGACTCTTGTTTAATGCAATTACTTTTTTTGTTCTAAGAACACAATGCAAAAGACAATTTAGTGGATTAAATCAAATGTATCGATTTGCGAGGTTGAAAATGACTTTATTTGGTTTTGTCACTTAACTACCACAATCAGTTCATTTGCACCCAAAAGATTTTGAGGTGTTACCAAGTTGTTTGGTTGCATATTCTGAGGAGAATCTGCTCCCCTGACAGCAACGATAGCTATGGGCACTCTAAAATTAACATGTAAGCCCTATCAATATTTCTTAAAGGTGATGCTGGAGTCCAATATGGGACGAAAACTATTTTTCCTTAATTTGTTACTTCAGCTTTTCATTTTTTTTCCAAATGAAGAGTTGCTATTATTGCAATGTTTACTTTTGAACACATAAACTGTGAAATAATGACAAAAACACTTGTAAAGTAGCCAGAAGATAAGAGGGAAAATTATCTATCAAGTGTATCCCAGATTTTTAATAAAGAAGAATATGAAATGCTTTAAGGCTGTTCTGAAAACTCCAGTTGTAAAAATGTCAGTCCTCAGTAATGTACAAACACGTGAGATGCGAGTGCATTTCCTGCTCTCAGTGCATGAAGTCGTCTTTGTTTCGGGTTTCCTTGGCAACCCTTCTCGAAGTGTACACCGGAAGAGCAGGTCCTAAATGGAGTCTGGACTGAAGAAGGCCCTCAAAAAAGAGTCTGAGTTCCCTATTTTTAAACCTTGAGAAGTACATGTATGTGACGAAGAAAGCACAAGAAAGGAGAACACGTCATTTTCTGCCATGGCAGCTACGCCTGTGACAGGGAGGTAATGATTTTTGAAAGCCTGTGTTGTTTCTCTGGCTATGAGACTTCAAGGAGGCATGGACTTCCTAGAAAGTTCTTTATAAAGACCATTTTCATCTCCGAGCTACCTCAATAGCCAGTGATAAGTGGGAGCTATTTGTTTTTGGTGATGCTCAGACTCCCAGTGATTTTTCTTCATAGGAAATTTTCATGACATCATCCTCAAGGATAGAAGTTTATTGGAATTGTTAATAGTCAATTTTTTCATTTGATTAATACCTTGCTTAATCATTGTCTGTATCTGTGGTTTCTACTTCCTAATCCCCTGTTTGGACCTTACTTCCCTCTCCTAGATTACTGTCCCTGTGATCACAGCTTGCCTACCCCCAGACCCAATATCCCACGCTGTCTCTGTCAATGTCCTTCTCAAAACGTTCTTCTTCTGTGGCTGTGTGATTGCCATCGCTGTTTTCTCTTCTTCTGTTTTCTTATTTTTACTGACAGGGTCAGGGATAGGGAAAGGCATTTGTCTCAGCACAAGAAGGTGCCAAAAATCTCAGTAACCAAAATGAATATTTAATGCAATCGTTAAAAAAAAAATGCAAAGAAAATCAGTGATGCAAGAAAATCATTGATGAACAAAATACCAAAATCATAAAAAAAGTATTCATGCTGATTTGATCAAGGTAGTATTTATTAAGACACTTTGACTTCCCCTTTTAGCACTCTACCATGCCATGCCCAATCCCTAAATTTTGCATCATCACTCATAGAACTTCTATTCCAAAAATATTTAACATTTTTTTTTATTGTTGGGGATTCATTGAGGGTACAAGAAACCATGTTACACTGGTTGCGTTTGTTGGGTAAAGTCCCTCTTACAATTGTGTTTTGCCCCCAAAAGGTATAATATTTAGCATTTTTATGACATATCACCATCATGTCATCATTATCCACTCACACACAATCAAACACATATACATAGCATTCATCTTTTCTCATTTAATTTTTGTGAGAGGTTTTCTTGAATATTCTCCCTAGCTATGGTATATAGATAATACAGCCTCTGAATTCTAATCCTCAAATATTTTTCTTCTGCCCGAAAAAGCAAGTGATATGTTGGCTGGATGTACGATTCTTGGATTGCCTTCTTTTTCTCTCAGTATTCTTTAGCAGTTATTCTATTGTCTTCTGTCTTCCAGTGTTGTAGACGAGAGGTTTGATTGCCAGTTTGATCCTAGTTCTTTTTGAAAACAGTTTGTTCCTTCTCCCTGTGAACCTATACAATTTTCCTTCTATCCTGTAAGCTCAGGAAGATTACTGGGTTGAACTGAGGTTGTTTTTTCTTTACAAGCATTCCTGGAACTCAATGAACCCTTTCAATCTGGCTTAAACCTTCCTTCAACATAAGGAAACTATCTCCTGCCTCGTGTTTTTGATTTAATTATTTCCTCTTCACCTCTGATTCTTGTTTCTCCTTATGGAATTCTTATTATTTGTATCTGGGGTGCCCTATATCTGTCCTCCAAAATCATTTACCTTTTCCCTCTTATTTTCTCTTATCTTCTTAATTCTGAGGTGAGGTTTTTTTTCTTCCCTCACTCAATTTTCCTGACTACCGATGCAGGTGACTATCTTCTTCAATTCATGTGTTGATTTTTTTCATTCAAAAATTGTTGAGTTTTTTAGGTGCAATAATTTGAGAGGTTTTATGCTATATTTGAACCTCACATCTCTTGTTAATTTTTGTCCAAGTTGTTTTCTGTCTCCACCAGCTGCTCCATTTCATTTGGGAGCTACGTATTTTGGATATTGTTCTGCTATCATTACTGAATCCCCTAGTTTCCTCTGCCAATTTCTGACTCATTCTCAGACCTCAGATCCACCCTGTGGAGAGAGAAGTATTCTGCTCCCACAGGCCATCTCCAGCAGGTAGTCTGTCAGTTTGCTGCCTGGGCATGTGGAGGAAGACCTCGTCACCCCACTCTCCATTCCAGGTGTGACAGTTAAGTTTATGTGTCAACCCCACACTCAGTAAGGGGTGCCCAGATAGCTGGTGAGACACTATTTCTGGGTGTCTGTGACGTGTTTCTAGAGGAGATTAGCATTTGAGTCAGGAGAGTGAGTAAAGAAGATCTGTCCTCCTCAATATTGCAGGTATCACCCAATCCATTGAGGACTTGGATAGAATAAAAAGTGGAGAGAGGGCAAATTCTTTCCACCCCTTCCCCTTCTCCTTGACCAGGGAAATCTATCTTCTCCTGCACTTGGACATGGGAATTCCTGCTTCTCAGGCCTTTGGACTCTGAGGACTTAGCACCAGAGCACCACCTCAATGGCAGCCTCACACCCAACCCCACCCCTGGTTCTCAGCCTTTGACCTTACACTGATTTACACCACTGGCTTTCCTGGTTTTCCAGCTTACAGATAGTACAACATGGGAAGTCTCAACCTCCATAATCATCACTTGAATCAATTCCCAGAAGAAATACTTTCTCTTTCTCTTCCTCTCTCTCTTACTGCACACACACGCACATACACACACACACAAAACCAGTGCTGGAAAAAAATTCATTCACATTTTTTCTTCTCCCCTCTACCTAGAGCATACTAGGTACTTCTTTAGTAACAAATTGAATAAAATTATTTTGATCAACATTCATTTGACCTCTCTGGTGGGCCAGTAGTGAGCTAGTACTTGAGATAAAAGATGAAATCAACACAGACATGATCCTCGGGTGTTCAACACATCAAGTTCTATATTGCACCTAAACAATCTGAGAAGCTCATATGTATTCATGTCTGTCTACACATGCATCTAAACACAGACATCTTCTGGAAAGTGCTACCTGTCTTTTTTGCCTTACCTTCTCATCCGCTTTTGAGAGCAGATGTTATACCAGGTCCACAGATGGGCAGAGGAAGTAGCTGCTGAGAATATTAAGATTAAAGGCAATGCTGAGATTGCAAATCAGGTAAGCAATATAATTCAAGCCATTTTAAATAATTAGGCTTTAGGAAGAAAAGGCAGGGAAGAAGCAAATAAGAACTAGAGGCCAAGGCATCTAGTCAATTCTCCTGTTGCTCACTTGATCTGTCCCCACCTGGTTGTAAACAGGAACGTCACTGTCTGGAACGTCACTAGAGAATGGTGAGTAAAAGAGTCAGACTACAGGTGTATGGCAAACACAGAGCTGAGGATTAAGTAAAAGCCTTACCCAAAAAGCAACATGCTAAACTGAACTGCTCCATGGACCTCACTCCCACTTCCCCCTAAAAATCTACAAAGTAGGGATAGTTTATCCTCAATTTTTCTCCATGCCATTGACTTTTCAGAATGACACTCAAACTCTTAGTCTCAGCATCCTTAAGCTTCAGAAATTCTAAATACCTTCACCCATTGATCTGAACACCACCCAAAGTTTTCTTTCCTCTACTCTACCAAAACATGTATCTGCCATTCCCTTGGGATCCAGTGTTTCTCCACTTGGCCATGTGTGAATAAGGTGAAGTAGATTCTCCAACTCCCTTCCTTCAGTGAGTAGAATATTTGGATCCAGATAAAGTATGAGATTCTAACAAGTTTTCTTAGTAGACAGCATCATACCTTAAACCAATTAAACTGTACAAAAAAAGAGTTTTAGGAAGGATTGTTAGCACTGGAAAGTTCACACTTCTGGATTGGCTAGTAGTTGAGGAATATCTTATCTTAGCCCTGGAAAATCCCAAAAAATTATGATCCAACACCAGCCCTCTGTGCCTGGCCGCCCAGCCTAAATTCCCAGGCAATGGTCAATGTCTCCTGCACAGGGAGACTTAGAAATTGAGTATGTGTTGGGTTCAATGCCAATCTCTCCATCACTTCCTATCAAAGACCCTGATTTATAATCTCTTGTTCTACTATGGCTGATATCCAGGTTTATAAGTTACTCTTCTCTGTGGATTATTGTATTTTCTCTGAGTGACCAAGCTCACTGAGGGTCTACAACAGTATTGATTCTGTTCACACCTTGCTAGCTTGACAAAATGATATGAACAGACAAACAAACATTTAGATTCTGAGCTCAGATGAAACTCAAGACTTGGAAGAAGTGTGAGTCAGGATAAAATGCCCTCTTTCTGAAACTGCAAACAAACCATAGATCTGGATAATACTTAGGTCTGACTCCATATAGGAATGTTATATTCGGGCTTGTCCAAAAAGCAAAAGTGCAGAGGTCATAAATTCCTGCCCAGGAGGAGTTAATAATGTGCTACATGGTTTGAGTTAGAATAATTTCCTAGTGAACCACCTGATTTGGGGCAAAATATTTAACCTATCTAGTTTCAGTTCCTCGTTTGATAAGGTAAAGGACTAGAACTACTGATCTTTTCAGTATATAAAGCAATAGGCTATTGTTCAATAATACCTTCCAGAATTAGAAGTACTTAGTTAAACATGAATCTTCTGAGAATGATAGAAAGAAAGGACAAAGTCAAAATTCCATTTCAGAGATTTGGGAGGAACCAAACTACAAAGTAGCTTGTTAACTCTCCAGTTGCAGGAGACAGAATTCTGGATTCCTTTATTTACCATCTGCAGCTTAGTGCACCAGGCTGTTTTGTTGAGCATACATCGATTATTCCTCTAAACTCACTCAAGCAGACATGATGGAGGATGCTTCCAAAAGTACCAAGACTGCATTTGTCAAGGAAGAAATGGGTTAATATCAGGAAGCCATTGACTCTTTTGAATTCCAGTATCTAAATGGCTATTGTTCCTCTCAGCATAGAATTTTCTAGAAGACAAAACACATACTAAAGCTCTAACAAGAAAATATCCATTAAAGATACAAAGAGACTGGGGCTCTACGAATGTAATATAAAAATTCAACTCTCAAGTAAGATGCCAGACGGGGATTGATTGCTGTGCACAACAGTGACATGAATATAAAGACTCCCTAAGGTTAAATTGGGCTCCTGCATTGAAATTCTAATTAGAAATATGAGTGCCCCAACTCTGTGAAAGTACATGTGTGTTTAATTATTCTCCTTTTTCACCTTATCTCTTCCATTATTTTTTACCCTTTTCCCTCCTCCTTTCTTGCTGTTTTCCAGCAACCCATGCTCCTCACTTAATCTAAGTGTAGGGCCTTTCTTTAAGTTGGCATTAATTGACAAGCAGTGTTTAATTATTATTTTTCATGTCTGAAGAGGGCTAATATTAACTCTCCGTGGGCCTGAAGGCGACCTCAGCCCCCTTCTTTCTAGAGGCACTGCTTTTCCTCCCACCCTGGCATTTCTTATTCAGACAGACATGCCACATATTCTTCTTCATCTTAATAGTACGTACCTATATTTGTGCTAATTGAGGCTGCCGGGTGTCTCATTTATCTTCTACTGCTGCATTTGTAAAACTGGCACTTTGTACAACTGACGGTTAAGTCATCTTCACATGAACCCAGGGCTACCTGGGAAAAAATGTAGTCTTGGGGGCACAAAGTCTAGAGTCAAAGAGCCCTGTATTCCAGTCCTGACTACATCATATACTAGTTGTGTGTCCTTAGGCAGCACATATTTTTAAAGTTATTAGATTGAAGATCTTCCCTATGAGATTATTGTGAAGGATTAATGAGATAATACATGTGAAAGCACTTTGAAGATTTCAAGATGCTATATAAATTTTAATTATAATTAACCTGGGACACAGCTTTCTATACAAATAGCAAAAAATAAGCCACACATGGATTTAACAGTATTTTCTTTCCCCACTAGTTAGTTCTGCCACCTGTGGAACCTTCAAAAAGAAACAACAAACTGATCAACAAGCCATTCATAAACCAGGCACTGCCCATATCTGTATTGTGATTGAAAGCCTTTGAACTGCTGTCCATAAGGGGCAGGAACTTGGAAGAGACTCTATGTTGACCATTCCTCTTCCAATCTAGACCTATTACCTTGCCCTGTTAGTCATCAAGCAAATAAATCACAGCCTTAAACTTATCTCTGCAGGCTCCACCAATACCAACTTGTGTGCTAATGGTATCAAAGAAAACAGTAATTTTAACTGAAAAAAATCCATCAGTGGTTCTCAACGTGTAGACCAGTACTATCAACATTACCTAAAAATTTATTAGTTTCCAAATTAGTGATCCCCACCCAGATCTATTGAATCAGAAACTTTGGGAATGGGTCCCAGCAAGGTGTATTTTATTGTAACAAGCCCTCCAGGTGATGCTGATGCTTTATGGAAGTTTGAGAATGACTATATTAGATTAACAACAAAAGTAGCAACATGAGTACAGTGTTTTCATCAATTATTGAGGGATCTTATATAGTCTTAAGACTTTTTAATATGGCTGAAATTTTAAAACAATACAATAGAATCTCCAGAGTTAGCTACCTCCCTACATTGACTACCTGCTTAAGTTGACCTAATTTTGACACACCTGTCAGACATGCCCCAAATGTATGTATCAGCATAGTAGGCCTAATTTCTTATATTGATCACCTCTGTATATGGACCAGTTTGTTATGAGGTGGTCCCTTGGGTGCTCACCTTACAGAGGTTCTACTGCATTCATAATTAAAAATCACAACTAGTGAATGAACAACTAAGATGACTTATCTCTTTAATTTACATGCATAGCTTATTGTTTAACAAAGTCTATTTTTCATCCTTAATCTAAATAGCTGAATGGGTTGGTCAAGTCTAATTTCCTATAATACTTGAGCAATTCAAACACTCTCATAAAATGAGCATATTTTTATTTACTAAAGACTTTAATCAAGGTGGAAGCTCTTACAATTAGTTTTGGTAACAGAAATGTAGATTAAGCTCAGTTCATTAATTTTAACAAAATCCTTTCTTGTTCGGCTTTTAATAATATTTAAGTCTCGCTATTATGTTAATACCATTCCTTGTAAAGTTTATAACTCACTGTAATAACATAGATTAAAAAAAATCACAATTTAATATGGTAAAGCAAAAACAAAATAGATTTTTCAGGAAAAAATAGACATTGAAATTTTTCTATAAAATTATTAAAAGGAAGATCTTTAACAAATTGTTGGAAGTAAAACATCAATTTTTCTTTTACCTATTTTACTAACATCAGGCACACAAGTATCAATAAAAGTGAAACATCTCCTAAGAATGAATCAACCATTTTTTATCTCATATGCACCATTATTTTTAAATACCATAAAAATGAAGTTTTATTGCACACATTATGCCACGTTTACTTCACATCATGTTTAGGAGTGAGGGTACAAGCACCCTGGTGGAAGGACCCAGAACACTTTCCTCTAGAATTCTACCAGCCTCCATTACAGTTCTGGGTCACGGGAAATGATGATCAGATGGTTTGGAGAAAGCAGTGTATAAATATTTTTTGGAAGAATTAGATTTTCTTGTAAGTTTTCCATCAATAATTACCAATATTAAAAGCAATCTTCCTACCATGAACCATAGTTTATGAAATTAAAAATAAAAGCAGACCAGAGCATTCACTCCTTGAACTTACTCTCACATACCCTCCTTGACATGTCTGGAACCAGAATCTTTTTTCTGCTTCTCTACACCTTAGCACCCAGTAGCTTCCTTTAGGAAGAGAGACCAGCCCCACCCTCTGGCCTGACCATCATTCTGTCTCCTGGGCAACTGCAGTAGGCTTTCTAGCCCTAATATAAAATGTTGCTCTACACAGCTTGGCATGACACTTTTTGCTTAAGAGAAAGTTCTGTTTTTCCCCAAATGAAAGCTGAAACCCACAGAATAACATGTGTAGCCTCAGGGAGCCTACTGATGAGAAAAATGGTGATCTGGGTTTCAGATGTAAAATCTTGGAGTTGTGAGATTGAGAAAAAGGGAGAGAGCTGCTAGATTTATGAGACTCATACAGACACAAAACTTAACATATCTACATATTTTTAAAATAATTCTTTATAATAACATTTTATAATTACAGTGGGACCCTCTGGTGTGTGAATTATGGTATATTCATGTTTAGTTGCATTGACTGCACTCAGCTTTTAGCCATGTACCTAGCAACACACTGGGTATGAATTAATGTGCAATAATTCATGGCCTGTTGTGCCTTATTAAATATAGCATTGATTCAATTTTAGAACTGCAACATAATGACTCAAATATTTTTCAGAATGCTAAGTGCCCCATACAATTTTCATTTGAGAGCCTGTTTTCACATTTGCAACCCTCAGTTACAATAGTAATATTTTCCTACTGCAGAGTGAAAAAAAATGCAATTGACCCCCCCCAAAAAAATCAAATGCCAAGAGGAATTACCACCTGAATTTTACCATTTTGCCAGTAAATCAGAGTCTAAAAAAAAAAAAAAAAGTCTGTTTTAAATGGAGAGGAGGAGTATTTTTCTGGCCATTTGAAAAACTATTTTTAAAAACTTCCAATTTCTTTGTTCTCCATTATTCTGCAAATCAAAGCAAAATAATAACATATCACAGTTTAGAGGGGAAAATGCCTGGCAGCAAGTCAGGAGAGCTGTGGTTTAGTTTTGATCCTGTTAATTTATTCTGCGATTGCCAATGGTCACATAATCACTCACCTGTAAATTAGGTTTGATATTATCTCTTTTCCTATTTCAGGGGTTATTGTACAAGTCAAACTACTTTAATCAGTGGAAATGCTATATAAATATAAAACTGTATAGGCAATGTGCCTAGACACATACTAAGTATACTTTTGGATGACTAGTTCAGACTCTTCTCACTGAAAACTCCCAACAAGGCTACAGGTACTAGGTACCCTATTCCTTTTTCACAACTGACTTTGGCCATGGAATGTCTTCCTCCCAGTGGAAGCCACATCTGAAGCAGTAAAAACCTAAGCTGAACAAGCCATGATTCCAGTGTCACATTACAGTGCTCACACATCCACAGGAAGATCCGCAGACAAACTGACAAATACAACTTAGTGGCAAAGTTAAAACCCAAATTCCAGGCAGACCAGCGATTACCATTTTGTTTAAAAGACTGAGCCACTCCCTTCCCTCACAATTTCTGCTTGAGATGCCTCTCACCATGACCTCACACAGCTCCAGACACAACTACGTCACTGTTTATAAACGATGGTGCTCAATCAGTCCAGATCTCAGACTGCAGTATTTTTCCAGTGAGTATCCTTCTGGGTCTTCATGTTCAGAATTGTACTTTTTAAAACAACTCTGAATTTGTTTTAGACATATTAGAAGATCTGTATTTCATTCATTAAAGGAGGTTAAGGAACTGTCCTTTCATTATTAGCTAATTACCGATTTGTTTGCTATATGCCCTACTTCTTCCAAAATTCTGATGTTCTGCAAGAATGAGCTGTAAAAAAAAAATGACAAAACCAGTGTCACACATCCAGCTCATGCTTGGGACCCTGACTTTCCAAGCATGAAATCACTGCTGGCACCAATACTGCAATTAAAACTTTTGGCCCATGACGAATTAATTATATTCTTTTGTGATATGAGAAAATCTGAAAAAAATATATCGGGTCAATACTCTGACCAGCCTTACTGAGACACAATATGTTATACAATAGGGATCAGCGTATCTGGGTGTCTCTTGTTCAAATGTGCGGATGTGGAATATAGTAATACAGAATCCTTCAGAGTAAGTCAGACCCAGGAAGTAACTGTAGTTTTATTATTACTAGTACATGGCCTTAAATAAGTGACCTAATCTCTGCAAGCATGCTCTTCAACTGCAAATCAGGCTAACAACAGTTTTTACCTCTTAAAGCATGAGAATTCAGTGGAATATCCTACATCAGCCACTGAGGCCGGTGCCTAACACATGGGGAGCACTCACAAGTGCTGCTATTACCAGGTTAGAGAAATTAGCGTGGTCCAGATTTCAGATAAGATATGGATCAGGTGCTAGGAATTAGGGGTCAAATATGTATCTCAAGTCTCATCTTTGCTCTCAAGTTATAGGTCCATCATTACAGGATTTTATTATATATGTGAATGCTCTTAGCATATTCTTATGTTACCACTGCCGGTAACTGTCATTACAGTCAGTTATGTACCTACGTTCTGAGGTCAGTATGTACATACTCTACCTTGTGCCAAGCAGTGACTGTATATCCTGCTCAAGGGCTAGGACAGGGCCACACTCTGTCTAGCTGGAGTCCAGTGAAGGCCAGAGGAAGTGTACGGAAGATGATTAGTCTAGGTAAGGTTTGTGCTGCAAGATGTTTGGTTGAGACCCACAGGGGAAGGCATCCGCCAGCCAGTGCCCACTCTGCGTGTCTCTGCTTTACCTTATCCTTTACCTCCTCCCCAGGGGTGCAAGTAAAGCCTCTAACAACATGAACAGGGGAGCATTAGAGGAATTACTTCAACCCTAAGTGAACAGAGAATTTTATTTGGGCTCAGGCTTTTTATAATTCAAAAAAAAATTCTTCTCCGCACTAGACTACAAAGGGTTAGACTCTCCATGATTCACAAACACCAATGACTTTTTCACTCTTCCATGCAACATAAAAGCCTGTTTAGGCTTTCCTTTGCAATTATCACCTATTTGAATTCTGGTAACACTTATTTAGTTAGAAATCTAGCTCATTTCCCTGTTTAAGAAAATAAATAGATGAGTATTTTTTTCCCTTTCATACACTGATATGAGGCAGCCATGATTTTGATCTTTACTACAATAAAAACTTCCTTAGCTGCAAGTAGTCTTCAGAGGCCTGACCTTTCTCAACAACATGAGCGAGAAGCAGAGAAGAGAGGGCAGGCTGAACTCTTGGCATCAGAAATGAAGGAGGCCTTGCTTCTAAGAATTCAGGTAGGTGGACTATACCCACCCACCCACCCCATCCAGTCATGGTGACAGGGAAGAATGAGGAGAACAATGACAGGAAAGGGGATGCCAGTTCCTGAACGAGTGAGTGACCCTTGTTTCTCCCTCGCATGGATCTTCCTATTATTCTTGCTACCCTCTTTCTTATCAATCTCTCAACCTGCTGGTTTGGTAACTACATTAAAATATAACTGCACAGATACTGTCTGTGGACTATGCTTAGAGATTTTCAGGGAGGGAGGTGGGAGTTAGATGGACCAAGCTGTCAGCATTCTACCTCAGACAAAACTTTAGGCATATTAACATGGAAACTCAGCTGTCATCACCCTGCCTCCTTAGAGGGAAGTCTGTACGCTATTCTTCAAAGCACTGGAATACATGTTAAGCTGAGCGGCTAGTAGCATTTCTAACACTTTGATAGGTGTGGATAGACTTTACTGCTTTCCCCACCACACACATACAAATACAGACATATACACATAAATACACACACACATATACATGTATATACACGTATACACAGAGATGCACACACATACACGTATATATGCATATTCACACAAACATAGACATAAATACACACACATACACTCCACTCATCCCCTCAGAGGTCTCTTCTCTTTGAAGAGATTTTCTAGTCATTTCCCCTGTCGAATCTCACATAGTTTGCTTCCATTTCCATTGCATTGTCACCATTCTCCTGACCTTCACTGGGAGCTCCAAGTCAACACCATTTCATGCTGCTGATCTTGGAAGTTGTCCCATGGGGTGACCAGAGGCAATGGAACATAATGGTTATGCATGTAGACTTTAGAGCTAAGCAACTAGGTCTAAATCTTGGCTCAATCACTTGCAAGCTATTATTTTGGATATTAATACTAATATCTACGTTGCTGTATCGTTAAAAATATTAAATAAGTTAATGCAAGCTAAGTATTTATAAAGTGCTGGGCACAGGATAAGTACTCAATAAAAATGTTAGTCCCCAACAATGTTCTATCCTCCATCATCCCCATATTTTACTTGATATGACTGTGTTCTTTGATTTTTAGGAACCTTAATTTGAAACTCCAGATTTCTTTCCCTTTTGTGATTTATTTTTAAGAGGAAAATCCCTTTTTTCTTTTCAATGTTCAAAGTCCTTCAATGGCATGGACTCACCATGATCGAATAGAAGACAGAACAGGAAGCAAAATCTCCCTGAAGGTCAAACTCAACACATAGAGTTATAATTTTGAGGATTTAATGGTGCCTGGTACATAACAGGCTATCAATATTTGCTAAAACAAACAAATTTTCTTTCTTTTCTCATTGAACACAAGGTAGCTAATCTCAAAAGGGGAAAAAAATTGTCCTTTTCCTTTTATTCCCAGCCTGTTTCTCCACTATGACTCTCAAAGGATATTCCAATCACACCCTAAATGTGTCTGAGAGTTCAGTCTTTGACCCTCTTCTCCTCATATCCCTGCATGCTTCCAGTATGATCACCACTGATCATACTTCCAGTATGATCTCTCCAGGGTTTCCAAGTCAGTCTACACCTCCAGAAGATCTGGGTCTTTATTTTAATCACCCTCTCACCTTCTCTATTCAGATATTTAATACATAATTTCAAAATCAATACATTTGAAACCAAAATCTTGATTTCCTATTCGTACCTGCTCCCCTGAGCTTCTCACCTTGGTGAATGCCAACACTGTTTCCCAGTAGCTCAGATGCATAACTTAGACCTCCTTGCTGAGTTCTGTCTCACACCCACTCCATTCCCACATCAGTCAACAAGTTCTCTTACCTCCATCTTCAATATATTCCAAAATCCTAACTCTCCTCTTCTACCAACCTAGTCCAAGACACTATCATCTCTCACCTAACCTGTTGCAATGGCTTCCAAACTGGTCCCAGCTCCTACACTTCCCTCCTCCTCAACCCTAAGAGTCCATCCAGCCCAGACAACAAAGGGATATTTTTAAAACAGAAACCAGATCAGGTCACATCCCCGTTTAAACAAATCAACTTTATCTCACACCTGTCTCCAACTCCAGCCACTCGGTCCTTTCCCCAAGCTCATGGCCACAGGGAGGGCTGTGTACTTGCTCTTCTTTCTGTTTGGACCTGGATCCCCACATGACCTGGTCCTTCACATCCTTCTGTGTCTGCTCAAATAACCTCTTTTTTAAAAGGCTTTTCTGGGTTACTGTACTTAAAATAGTCACCATCTCTGTTATTTGTTG
This sequence comes from Arctocebus calabarensis, assembly GCA_963573935.1. Taxonomy (NCBI): domain Eukaryota; kingdom Metazoa; phylum Chordata; class Mammalia; order Primates; family Lorisidae; genus Arctocebus; species Arctocebus calabarensis. The sequence continues at coordinate 28,034 of CAUYON010136524.1, forward strand.
GCTCCTTGACCTGCTTTGTTTTTCTTCACAGCATTTATCAAGACCTGAATTATTAAAGATTTTCCTACTTAAATGGAAGCTTCAAGAGGACAGAGATTTTGTTCATCTCTTTTATCACTTATCCCTGGAAACAAAAACCTAACTTGGCACTTAATTCAGTAAGTACCTGTTGAATGAATGAATGATTAATATTTAATGAATGTCTATTCTGTGCTGAGTTCTGGGAACATATTAAAAACATAGCAAACATAGTCTATATCCTCATGCCTACTGAGAAATCAAAACATTCACATTCATAAATATTAACAAATATGATAGAGATGCATGGATGAGATGGCTAATTTTATGTATCAATTTGGCTGCGCCACAGTGCCCAGATATTCCACATCCTGGATGTTTATGTGAGGGTGTTTGTCATAACATAAGATTACATTTAAACCAGTGGAATTTTAATATATAGATTGTCCTTCATGACATGGCTGGGCCTCATTCGATCAGTTGAAGTCCTTAATATAACAAAGCCACTGGGTGCCTGTCCTGCTTAGCAGCCGACTCCTCCTGGGCCGCAGTGTGCATGTGTGGATGTGCGCCACACTCTCGGACTCCCCTCCTTCTCTTACCTCTCTCAAGAGAGAAGGAAATCTTCCAGTCGACTGCCTTTGGACTTAAACTGTAATCCTGGCTCTTTTCTGGGTCTCTAGACTCCTGGCCCACTCTGCAGATGTTTGACTTTCCAGATTCCATAATCACATGAGCTAATTCCTTGTAATAAATCTCTCTCTCTCTTTTCTCTCTCTCTCTCTCTCTCTACACACACAGATACACACACACGCCATTGATCCTTGAACAACACAGGGGTTAAGTTACTGACCCCTCACTCAGTTGAAAATTCATGTATAAATTTTTACTCCCAAAACCCTAACTACTAATAGCCTACTGTTGACAGAAAGCCTTACCAATAACATAAACAGTTGACTAACACATATTTTGTATGTTTTATATATTATATACCTCATGCTTACAATAAAATAAGACAGGGAAAAGAAAATGGTATTAAAAAAATTACAACTGAAATCAAAGACATTTGCTATTCACTAAGTGGAAGCAGATCATCATAAAGTTCTTCACCTTCAGAAGGTGCGTCGGCTGAGGGAGAGGAGAAGAGGAGGGGTTGGTCTTGCTGTCTTGGGGTGGCAGAGCAGGATGGAAAGGTGCAGGGGGAGGCAGGAGAGGCAGGCATGCTCAGTGTAACTTTACAGAAATACGTAGTATTTTCTACCTGACTTTTTTGTTTTTTCATTTCTCTAAAAGTTTCTATATGGTACCAATCCTTCTTTCACTGTTTACTGTCATTTTGATGCCTATATTATAGAAGGGTCCCTGTCATAAAGGCAATCAGAACCAGTCTTGCCTAACTGGAACCTTCTGCCTGATTGTCCCGTGTCACTTTGTTTTCTGACACTGCTTGTTTACGCCTTCTTCCTCATCATCTTACCTAATTCTGAAGCTTTCTTTCTCTCACTCTTCTTTCTACACCAAGTCATCGTCTGTTATTTCTCTGGCGTGATGTCTATTAGCTTATGGATTTCTCCAAGATCCATATCTTTACATTCTTCACACTCACACACACACACACACACACACACACACCTTTTTGCCATTTCCACAATCTCTTTTATGATTTCCTTCACTAGCTCTGTCATAAATCCCATGACACACACACCTTTTTGCCATTTCCACAATCTCTTTTATGATTTCCTTGACTAGCTCTGTCATAAATCCCATGAAGACGTGCACCACTTCTGGGCACAGTTTTCTCCAGCAGGAATTTATTGTTCAGGCTTGATGGATTTCACCACTTTTCCTGTAACAACAACGGCACCTTCGAAGGTGTAATTCTTCCACACTTTCACGAAGTTCTCTGTACCAAGGTTCTCTTCCATAGTGTTGACAATCCTTTCCATAGACTACCATGTGAAGTGAGTCTTCAAGACTCTATGACCACTAATCTAGAGGCTGAATTAGTGACATTGTGTTTGGGGGCAAGTAGGTAGGTCACTTTGATGCCTTAGATGTTTAACTCATGGGGTTCTGGGTGGACAGGGGTAATATCTAATATCAAAAGAACTATCAAAGGCAGTCCCTTACTGGCAAGGTCTTTCCCAACTTCCAGGAAAAAGCATCAGTGGAACCAATCCAGAAAAAGGGTTCTCCTTGTTCAGGCCTTCTTCATGTACAATCAGAAGACCAGCATCTGCTATTTCTTTTCTTTTCAAGGCTCAAGGGTTAACAGCATTATAGGTAAGAGCAGTCCTGATTATAAAACCAACTGCTTTTGCACAAAATAGTAGAGTTAACCTATCTTTTCTTGCCATAATTCCTAGTGCTTGGCTCACAACTAACAAATGTCATTTGTGGCAATTTTTTTCCAAAATAAGGAACTGCTGTCTGCATTAGAAACCTGGGTAGGCAGATACCCTTTCCCCTCAATGATATCCTTAATGGTTCCTGGGAACCCATCTGCTACTTCTCACCAGCTGAAGCTGAATCACCCTCTATCTTGACATTTTTTAGCCAAACACTTTCTAAAATTATCAAACCATTCTTTGCTAGCAATAAATTCTTCAGTTTTAGATATCTCACCTTCCTTTTGCTTTAAATTGTCATATAATGACAGCTTTTTCTTGAATCATATTAACCTAAAGGTATGCCTCTCTCTCTCTGTTGTTTTTGTTGTGATACAGTCTCACTCTGTTACCCACTACTGTGCAGTGGTGTCATCACAGCTCAACTCAACCTGAAACTCATGGGCTCAAGTGATCTTCCTTCCTCAGCCTCTAGAGTAGCTAAAACTACAGGCACATGCCACCACATCTGGATATTTTTTTTTTCTGTTTTTAGTAGAGATGGGGTCTTGCTCTAGCTGAGGCTAGTCTCAAACTCGTGACCTCAAGTGATCCTCCTTCCACCTCACCCTCCCAGAGTGCTAGGATTACAGGTGTGGGCCACCATACGCAGCCAGCATATCTTTCTTATGCAGTCCTAAGCCCACACAAAAGCTGCCAGATAAAAAAGGTATCTCTAAAAAGAAAAATGTACTTCACAAAAAGTGCAGAATCATCACGCCTGCTGCCATAGCTTCCATGACAGCTTTGTGAATTTCCTTTTCTTTTTTTTAATGGTCTGTAAAGTGGATTTATTTATCTTGAAGTGGAGGGCAACTGCCGCTGAAGACCTCACTCTAGAGTGTGTATCAAGCAATTCAACTTTTTCTTGTAATGTCATGACTTTTCTCTGCTTCTTGGGAGCATTTCCACCATCACTAGTGGCACTTCGCCTGGGTCCCATGGTGTTATTTAAGGTTTACGGCATTGCACTAAACACGATGAAAATTACCTAAGAACCACGAGAGATCATTTTTTACTGGGGCACACAATTTGCTGGAGAGATGAAGTGCTCCCAGGAAGATGATGAGTGTCACAGGGCAGTTTAAACGGACACTTGCAATGCTTGAGCTCACTACAATAGCAACAGAAAGTAGCTACAAAATTATTACAGTACTATAGTATTGACCGTAGTTAATTTGAGCAGCCATAATTTTGTACTAGGTCCTTACATTTGTTTACATTTCTCTCTACTGCAATGGTGCCATGACCGTCTGTGTTTGCATATGTAAGTTTTGATAAATTCTAACTCTCTATAATAGATTTGTGTATACTTATGATAGCAAATGATAAAATAAGCTAGTATCTACATATATTTTGTGCATTTGTGATATGCCTTTTTCTTCATTTATTTGGAATTTCTAGGCTTGTGGTTCATCTATACATTTTTTAATTGTCACAAATCTCAAAAAAAAAATTTACAATGTATTTATTGAAAAAAAAATCCATGTAAAGGTAGAGCCACGCAGTCCAAACCCATGTTGTTCAAGGGTCAAGTGTATACACACAATACAGGTGCACACACACACACAACATGGTCTTGTTTCTCTAGGGTACCCTGACTGAAATCCGAAATTGTCGGGTGTGATGGCTCACACCTGTAATCTTAGCACTCTGGGAGGCCAAGGCAGGTGGATTGCTGGAGCTCATGAGTTAAAGACCAAACTGAGCTAGAATGAGACCTCATCTCTAAAAATAGCTGGGTGTTGTTGCAGGCGCCTGTAGTCCCAGCTACTTCAAAGGCTGAGGCAAGGGGATGACTTGAGCCCAAGAGCTTGAGGTTGCTGTGAGCTATGAGGTCACAGCACTCTATCAAGGTGACAAAATGAGACTCTGTCTCAAAAAAAGGGGGGGGAGAAATAGAGGACATTATGGATGTTTCTATAGGATCCTCCTAACTTAATCTGGGAAGTCAGTGAAGAGCCCCCTAAGGAAACACTTGACCAAGTGTAGATATGTACATTTAGACCAAGTGTAGATATCAGACAGGACCAGTACGAAGAGGGAACAGAGACTAAGCCAGGCAAAGGAAACAGCGATTTTAGAAAAGGAAGTACGGCTCTGAAAGATCAGCACTGGCTGGCTGATTGTCCTGGTGTGAGAGGCACGACCTAGACACTTGGCAGCTCTCATACTATGAAAGTCAAGCATTCTGTCTCACATCCCCTCTCACCAGAGGTCGCAGTCAGCCTGATCCAAAGGAAAACACTATACATATTCATTCCTCCTGCTGGCAAAGTTCATGCCCTCCCTCTCTGCACAGAGATATAATCAGTGAAGTCTGACACAACTCCAGGCTGCAGACACCCAAGAAAATAGCAAAGTCCTTATGAGGAGAGACCTAACTCAGAGTAGTCCAGTCAGCAGTCACTCCGTTCTGAAACCCGTCAGACTGCAATGCTGCTCAAGGCTGTTGTTTTGACATTAGCTTGACACATTCACATGTCACCCTCATTGTGTGAACTCCTACTCAGTGTTTTTCAATAACAGCAAAGGCATCAATATTTAAAAACAATCAAATGTATGTTTGGTTTAAATAGGCAGTTGAGCCACCATCACTTATGAAAAGTTTTCTACGTATGTTTGCCCATTATATATATTTTAAAACTAACCGCTCATATTGGAGGTCTCTCCGCTGAGTCAGTTCACCACAAAGGATCAGGAACCCAGGATCCAGGATTGTAATTTCCTCTTAAAAATATCATAATCCAAGTTACCTTCCCATGTTATATCCTGCTTCTAGCACCACTTTAAAGACGATATAAGATTCGGTAGGCATATACTAGTAGACGGACGTCTTCATAGCCACTCACAAGGCACAAATAGCATAACAGACATTTCCTCCAGGGGAGCAAACTGTAAACTAATTCATTTGGTTTTCCCTTTTCTATTTGGCAAGTGTAGATGAGAACTAACCAGGTCCCTTTGAAAGTGGCGGACATATTTCCTGGAGCCTTTACTTTTCATTACAACAGTATATTTATTTTTGCCAAGAGATAGATGAATAAGGACTTGTGTGGAAGTTGTCATGTAAACTAATCAGATACCCAAGCTCACTAATACTATGTTGAACTAGTTTAACCGGGAAGAGACTAGAAACTTAAATGAAATGCCGTAGTTGGAAAGCAAGTCAGCTGGACAATCAGTCTTGCTGATGGCTCACAGTTTGGATCTTTGGATGTGATGTTTTAACTAGAATACACTTGAGGAGTAGGTATACCCCTGCCATTCCCCCTAAAAAGTTGGCTGACGTCCAAAAGTCCTTCCAGAAGCGTCTCTCCAGTATAATGTGGCTTTCCATACAGTCGCAAACCTGGCAGACACCAGAAAGTTTTCCCCTTCCTGAACTCCCAAATGTTGGTGCTCTATAAAAATTGAGTAAAGGCAGTCACAGGCATCTGTGAGTTACGTTTAGTATTTTGAAAGCCTAATTAAAAACATACATTTTACAACAAACATAAATATACACACCAAGTTTCCTTTTGCTTTGCTTAATTTTTATGGCATTATATCAAATCAATAACGCTGGTTATCATATGTCAATCAAAAACCCTGGCAGTTATCGCTAGCTTATCTTAATGAAAAAGGGAAGCAAAGCAATTACTAGTTGATAAATGCTATTTGATAAATAAAGTTGTTAAAGTGTGAGGTCTCCAAGGGAAGAAAACTAATTTTTAAAATGACTTTGTGATGACAAAAAGGAGAACCGTCAGCCTAACTGGATTTATGTCCCTAGATGCACTAGCTTGGCAACGTCTCCAAGTTAGGCCAAGCACCTCTGAAGGGGGCACACGCCAAGTCAAACAAGTCCTTTCTGGTCCCTATTTTCCCACCTCTCTCTTTACTTCCCTCCCCCCAAAACAAGGCAGAAGTGACATAGATATCAGAGGATTTCAAAGAACAGCCATGGCATTTTCTTCTGAGTCAAAACAAGGGAACCTTTTTGCAGCCTTTCTCAGAAATACACCTTCATATAAGACAAAATGTATTGAGTCACAGGAATAAAAAGTAGAAATATATGGATTTTCTTTGAAAGAACACTGCTCATAATCGGCAAGTGGGTAATAATCATTCTCAGCCTAAGGATTTTCATCTGTTTTTCAAAGGAAGTCTTAATTCAGACTCATTGTTAGAAATGCCAAATACTGAAGAACACACACAATCACTGACTTGCATGAAAATACTTAAGCTTCTAATTTTCCTTTCAGTATTTTGTCTACTTTAGCTCCTGTTACCCACCACAGTCTTGGCTGATCTTAAATTTTGCTAATAGAGAGAGTGATCAGGGCCATCGCAGAGTATATCTGTAAAGTAGTCCAAGGTGGCTTTTATAGCTTCAACATTTTGTCTCTTCGGCCCCAATCTTTTCTATCAGACATGAACCATACCTCTCCCTAGAAAAATATCTTAAAAACACATTCATGTGAGGGTACAAATTATTGACACGATTTCATTGGATTTTCATCCTAGGGTTACTCTTTTCTGGGCTGCAGCCAGGATCCAGATGCATGTGATAAGTGGAACTGTATGATCCTCTCCACTTCAACAATGTTTATTTGCATGAGTAATATTCGTGCAAACTCCACAGAGGGTCCCTGGGGAGGTGTCAGATGGGGTCGACGCAGGGAACTCACGGCTCTCTCTATCCTCACCTGCCTTCCTGCCACATACACACAAAACCCAGCCTCGTGGACTAATTTTGAGCCCCTATAAAAGAGATGCTCATGTAAGAAACAAAAGAGACATATTTCTGAAAGACTGTTGCCCCAACTCTGCCACAGACTGCAGCCCACGCAGTCAGGGCTGGGAGGGAGAATTGTACTGGCCAGGTAGCATTCTTATAAGAGCCATCAAGACAGACACAATGTTAGATCCTTTGATGGAGAGACCAAAAGAATACAGGTGACTCATTCCAGGACATGCATGGTACACCACCTGGCTAAGGGTGCCGGAGAGAACTATAGATGAGTTTGGGACTCAGGGTGAGGTAGGGATGGAGGTCTACTGAACCCCAATTTTAAATGACACCCATGAGATAGCCCTCAAAACTGCCTAAGTTAGAAGTATTCAGGAGCTGCCACACTGGCTCGCTTTGTAGCTTAAATTCAGCCATTTGTGGGCCAACACCTTTTTAGAAGACCTCCTTCACTAATTGTGACCTCTAAATAGAGTATATTTTTAGTAGCATCTATCTTATCATCACGGTTAGCATGGAGAGTTGTATCTCTTTTTCAATATTTTCTTTATATTTTCAGCTGCTAGATGATGTGGCAATAAGTACCTTTTGAAATTGGCATATCACTTTCCTTTTGCAGCAATTTAGTTGCCTGTTACCAAAGCTCGAATTTAAATAAAATAACTATGACTGTACATTGGTTCTGCCCATTAATGCCAAATGAATGCACTGCTATATCGGTAAATAGCAAATTCATTATGGAGTGTTACTCAGGCTCTCACGAACGAGCCACTTGAGTTAGATCACTTCCGAATCTCGGTGCCTGCCTGTGTGTGTCATCTGCCTGGGAAGGTGATGCTTTGAAACCATGTGAAGAATTTTAATCACGGATATTCTGTGCACATTGTGTGGACAGGAAAAAAAGTGGGGAGCTCTTGCTTCCCCAGGCTCATGTTCAACCCCCGCAGTTTTCCTCACCTTGGATGTGCATTCAAGAATTTGATTCATTTTTCCATATAATAACTGTCTCTTTCACAGCTGGGGTGGAGGGAAGGAGTGAGAGCATTAGATAGCTTCAGGGAAAGTTATAATTTAAGGGTCGGAAACCTTGTAAAAGTGATGTGCTGACACTTGGGATTCTCTTCTTCTATGTGTCCTAGCAGTGTGGCTGCTTCTGACCCCTTGGTCCATCCTGTCTGAAAATCTGGCCACACGCTGCATGCTGGCTTGGCTCTGCTAAAATGGAGCTGATTATCCTGGAGTTGCAGTTATCCTTAGTCATTTAAAAACTGCGGAGCACTACCAGGGATTATTTCACTTACTCTTTTCAGCAGCACTATGAAATACAGGCACTATTATGAGCCCCTACTTTACACAAGAGAAAACGGGTGTTTGGAGAGTTTAAATAACCACATCTACGGTCGCACTGGCAATAAGCAGACTTTCAAACCCACGTCTGCCTGCCTGCAAGTCTGGGTGCAGAACACCATGCGACTCAGTGGCCCCGCCGTTCCAGCAGGGCATTGACCAGGCCTTCCCAGTCACCAGACCAACACGCTGACAGACTGCACCACAGAGAAGACTCTCTTCCCCAAACTGGATGTTTCCATCTTCCAAGTAGCAGTGCCAGGATTTGGAGCTGGTCTGCAGATTGGCTCCCCAAATGTGAACCTTCAGATGGTGTTCCTGAGACCTAGCACTTCTCTATCTCCAGAGAGAAGTTGATATTGACTCTGTATTCCCTCTCCTTCCTAACTATTCTTTATGAAAAGCCATGTGTTGCTACAGCCTTACTAAAGGAAAGGCTTACAGGTTAAACCAAAAGGAAACTTACAGATTATGATAATGACTATCAAATATAGATATGATTCTACTCTTCCCTCTGGCCTCATGGTACCCCTGTAAAGTGAGTACCACTCGTGTGTGTACCAATGACAGCTCAAAGACTAGTCCACACACTGGAACCAGCCCCCAAAAGTGTTACGGTCTGCTATAAAATACTGCAGAAATTGAAAGTAAACGTTTAGAAATCTTAAAAGCAATTTGACAGACTGACTTTCATGCCTGTTGACTTTAAGAATAAAAAACTTAAATATTCCTAGGGAGTAACTTTTTCTGTATTTTACAAAAAGTATTACTCTATGTCAGACTTTAAATTTATAAAAATAATCTGGTCCTTCAACTCAAGACTGTGTGAGAAATAACACAACCAAGGTTTAATTAGAGAAGTTAAGTGATTTGTCCAAAGACACATAGCCTAAGAAAAGAGGACCCACAATGACCTTCCCCTTACCCACAGGAATTCAAACTGTAGAATTCTGCTGTGGATTTCTTTCTTCTGACACCTCCTTAAGGGTCTCTGATGTAAATTTAGGTTTTAACTTGGCTGATTTCCGTAGAACAGAGCCAGGCGCTGAAGAGCCAGCAGCCCTTCTCATTATTTATGTTCAGCATCTCCTCCCATGTCCTTCCCTCCCTCCCCGCTTGCCTCTCCTTCCTCTGGCCAATGCAGGCAGACTGGTTTGGAGCATCAATCCCAAGCAATTTCCATCTACCTTGGGGTCTAGGGTCATCACGCTATGTATCAATTCCAGTTTTACAGAATTCTCAAATGGGATGCTTTCTGGCAGTTGGATTCTAAAACCCAGCCATCAATTAAAGGGTGCCAGAGGAAATCTCTGCAGGAGCTACATCAACATTTGACAGGGCATGAGACAGGGGACACATGTGGGACATCGCCCTGTTCACTACCTCACCAGTGGCAACTTACCTAGGGCAAATGACCTGTCCTAACTTGACGGGATACACCGCAGAGAGTCTGTGTCCTTTCTCAGAGCATTCAAGTTCCCTAATCATCCTTGCTTTGACAGCGTACAGTGACAAAGGACAGTACTAACATGGCCAATGTTATCAAATATGAAAAGATCTACTTTAAGACTTTTAAGAGGTACCTGTCCTCTTGAATGGAAAGTCATTAGAGAAAATCTGCCAAGTCAACCGAGAGAAACTTTACCACCAAGAGAAGTCAAACTTGCAGACAGACCTGGGTATATTCAGAACACCTGCTCCCAAGCACTAGGCAAGCCAGAGAAAGCTGAGCTGTCGGGATACAAACATGTCTATCTCCTGCTTACTTGTGTTGACAAGGTTAATGCTCTGCCCGAAGGCTCCTTTCCTTTCCTTTTCTCCCCTTCCCTTCCCTTCTTTTCTCTCTTTCTCTCCCTCTCTCTCTCTCTCTCTCTCCCCCCCTCCACCCCAGCAATAAATGAAACCAGAAGAATAACTGCACTAAGAGCTCCAGAATAGTTTCTGAGAGCCTCAGGGTTTCTGAGATGGTGTCGTATAATCATGGGAGATAGAAGAGGATAGAATGAATTGTGAAGCGGGGGAATCATGGGCCATTCCCTTTCTTCTTTAGCCTGCGTCTTGCTTTTATCCATTTCTTATTTTAGCCTTCTCTGTGATATTCAATTTGAGAAAAAGAATCATACTCCTTTGATTTTTTTCTACTTACAAGCATACCTCATTGCATTGTTCTTTGCATTATTGCACTTTGCAAACATGGCATTTTTTACAAATTAAAGCTTTGTGGCAACCCTGCATTGAGCAAGTCTATCAGTGCCGTTTTTCCAATAGCACGTGCTCACTTTATGTCTCTGTGTCACATTTTGGTAATTCTCACAACATTTCAAATGTTTCATTGTTATTAACGACGAAAAACATTCATTCTAACATCACAGATGACCAGCACGGTCATCTGTGATGTTAGATGTTACTATTGTAATTGTTTTGGGGTCATCACAAACCCCTCACATAAGACAGTAAACTTAACTAATGTTGTGTGTTCAGGATGCTTCTCCAATCAGCCATTTCTCCTAGTCTCTCCCTCTCCTCACCCTCCCTATCCCTATGACACAACATATTTAATTTAGGCCAATGAATAACCCTAAAATGGCCTCTACGAGCTCAAGTGAAAGGAAGAGTTGCATGTAAAATCTAGACATGATCAAGCTTAGCTAAGAAGATGCATTGAAAACTGAGATAGGCCAAAAGGTAGGCATCCTGCACCAGTTAGCTAAACTGTGAATGCAAAGGAAAAGTTCTTGAAGGAAATTAGAAGTGCTATTCCAGGCTCGACGTCCATAGCTCAGTGGATGGGGCACTGGCTACATACATCAGGGCTGGTGGGTTCGACCCCAGCCTGGGCCTGCTAAATAACGATGACAACTGCAACAACAAAAAAAATAGTCAGGTTCTGTGGCAGGTACCTGTAGTTCCAGGTACTTGGGAGGCTGAGGCAAGAGAATCACTTAAGCCCAAGAGTTTGAGAATGCTGTAATCTGCGGTGCCATGGAAGTCTACCAAGAGTGACATAGTAGGACTCTGTCTCAAAAAAAAAAAAAAAAGGAAGGGCTGTTTCAATGAACATACAGATGACAAGAAAGCAAAATAACCTATTTCTGATATGGGGAAAGTTTTAATAATCTGGATAGAAAATCAAACCAGACACATTTCTTGAAGCCAAAGCCTAATCTGGAGTAAGACCCTCACTCTTGTCAATGCTCTGAAGGCTCAGAGAGTTGAGGAAGCTACAGAGGAAAGGTGAGAAGCCAGCAGAGGTTGGTTCATTATGAAAATCCATCTGCATAACATACAAGTGTAAGATGAAGCAGCAAGGGCTAATGTAGAAGCTGCAGCAAGTTATCCAGAAAATCTAGCTAAAATTATTAATGAAGGTGGCTAAACAAAACAATAGATTTTCAATGTAGGCAAAGCAGCCTTCTATTGAAAGAAGATGCCACCTAGGACACGAAGAGAGGAGAAGTCAGGGTCTGGCTTCACAGCTTCAAAAGACAGGCTGACTATCTCGTTAAGAACTAATGCAACCTGCTGAAGCCAATACTCATTACCCATTCTGAAAATCCTAGGGCCCTTAAGAATTATGGCAAATCTACTCTGCCTGTGCTTTATCAGTGGAACAACAAAGCCTGAAAGACATCACTTCTGTTTACAGAATGGTTTTTTAAACATCCGAAACCCACTGCTGAGGCTGCTCAGAAAAACAACAACAAAAAAATACCTTTCAAAACATTATTGCACCCAGACAATGTATCTAATCACCCAGGAGCTGTGATGAAGATGTACTTGACTAGTGGTTCTCAACCTTCCTAATGCCACGGCCATTTAATACAGCTCCTGTGGGTCGCAACCCACAAGTTGAGAACCGCTGCAATAGACTAATGTTCTCATGCCTCCTAACACGAGATCCGTTCTGCAGCCTGTGAATCAAGAAATAATTTTGACTTTCAAGCCTTATTATTTAAGAAATACATAGTGATTGATTCCTCTGATGGATCCAGGCTAAGTAAACTGAAAACTTCTGGAAAGGATTTGCAATTCTAGATGCCATTAAAAATATTTGTGATTCATGGGAAGAGGTCACAATATCAACATTAACATGAGTTTGGAAGAACTTGATTCTAACTCTATGGATGACTTTGGAGGGTTCCAGACTTCAGGGGAGGAAGTAACTGCAGATGTGGTAGAAATAGAAGGAGATGATCAAACTAAAAAGCTTCTGCACTGCTAAGAACACTGTAAGTGTAGCAGGCAGACAGCCCTCAGAATGGGAGAAAATATTTGCAGGTTATGCCTCAGACAAAGGTTTAATAACAAAAATACACAGAGAACTTAAGCAT
>CAUYON010136530.1:0-23151 GCA_963573935.1 Arctocebus calabarensis
AGGGAAGGGGAGGGAGAGGGTGGGGGGAGATGGGACAAAGGGTGAGATCACATGTGTGGTACATATTCGAAGGGTCACAAGAAAACTTCTAAACAAGGATCAAAAATGTTTTCATATAGTAAATGAGAAAATATCATGAATGGTATGTCAATCTGGTTGATAAAATATCTCAGATTGCATGTGAAGCCCCCACACTGTACCCCATGGTTGAACTAATGTACACAGCTATGATTCAATAAAAAAAAAAAAAAAGAAGTATCATTTTGTCATTTATGCTCACATAGCAACACTTTCCCTAGCTGTTTAACTAGCTCATTCTAATGAAGGTCTTGATGCAGCAAGGAGAGGTGTAGGTGATTGGAAAGGAAGGAACTTTATGAGCACCTGTGCCTACCTGAAGCTCATATCTGTGACATTTCTGCCACTCAATGTCTCCTTTCTTGCTTGACATACTCATAACTGATAGAATTATGTTGCCTTTTAGCATAATGCTTCAAAATGCAGTACAAGTGAATAGAAATGACACTAATTCACTGAAGTAGTTAAACATTCTCTCCTGACTTGGTTTTTATGACTGGGGGCACTGGCTCTAAGTTAATGCAATTATGAGGATGGAGGAGGTAACATTAGCCAGAGTGGCTGACTGATCTATGGACTATATCATGTCTATTTATTTCTGTCATTCAACACATAATTTTATTTCCACACCATGTTAGAACTGTATCAGTCCTGGCCACATGTTTTGTACTGTGCAATTGGGGATCTCAATGTAGTCACTCAGCTTCTACCCTACCAGGACCTGGCTCTGTTCTCTCAAGAATAAACACCAAACTTCCCTACACTGACCTGAGGCAGCCCGAGAGGAGCAAAGGGCCCCAGCTGTGGGGGTTCCATCCAGGACAATAAGAAGAGTTAAGAGGAGAGCACCAATTCCACATGCACATGCAGTGCTGGGTGAAAAATGTTTACAGTGGAGAATTGGAAAGCAGACAGGTGTGTCTGTGGAAAACTCAGATGGGAGTATCTCTATATAAAATCAGCTATAATAAAAGGTTTGCTATAACCTCATATGGTGGAAGTCTCTGGAGTCTCTTTAATGAGGGCCTTAATTCTATTCATGGGGCTCAACTCTCAGGACCTAATCTCCTCCAAAAAACCCCTCTCCAAATACCATCACATTGAGGGTTAGGTTTCAACATATAAATTTTGGAGGGACATGCTGAGACCATAGCAGGGAGAAAAAAGATGAAATAGAGAACAGAGCAAGGACGTAAAGTAAAATAGAGAGGGATTTTGTGGCAAGAATAAAAAGAAAAGCAAACAAAAGTGGAAAAGGCCACAAAAGTGGCTGTCTCCTCAGGCTCAGTGTCTGCCCCTCTTTTGTGGCACTTCCACAACATGTTGGAATTCTCTGGTCGCCTGTCTAGGGTATGAGCACAGGTAGGGCAAGGCCATGGCCAACAAGTAGCTATTTATGGGTTAGATGGATGAGGTAGATAAATGGGGACTTACAGGAAGGAAGGAAAACTTCAAAGCAAGTGGAGCAGAGTAAAGTTGAGCAGAAATTAATAAACATGTCATCACTAACTAGGATGTTATTAGAGATAAGATGGCTATCAAGAAAAGGAAGCCTCTTTCATTCTGATTTGCTGTATCTCAATCAATTTCAAATATTTTATATTCAACAAAACCCAAATGCTGAGTTCTTGCTTTTAAAAAAAAAAGTGGAGATAGTTAGGGAGGATAATCTCCATATGTTTCTGATTCATTTACACAAAACTCATTGAAATTCAGCTCAGCACAGGGCGATTGAATGTCATATATGCCAATGCACAGCATAGTAATCGTTTTAAGCCATTTCTGATGCTCCAGGAAGTCTCTGAGAATAAACAACATGAAGCCCCAAAGGCCTAACAGTGCAGTCTGAAAGGAAAAGCCAAAAATATCTGAATGAGAGTCTACATTTCCAAATTTAACAGTCTGCTATGATATTTTATGATGCCTAGGAGCCCAGGAAACAGCAGTCAGGGCATGACAATTGGAGCAGGGAGAGTCCTCACCAGCAAATGTTATGAGGAAATAGAAATAAAATGAGATGAAGCAAGATCCAAATGAGGAGAGAATTGAGGCTCTCTCTGAAAATAACTGGGGAAGGACTGAAGGCAAGAAAGAAATAGGGAAATAAAGATACAGCAAAAGGGGGAACAGAAGAAGATCAAAGCGTTTAAAACAAATCTGACATTTAAATGATAAAGGATTACAGCTACATTGTTAATGCAGTGCCATTATTGCTTATTTCATTGCCTAACTGTATTTTATTCACTGATTCAGACACAGCCTATGTAGAGACACACTTTTCGTAACCCTAAAGGACAAGATGAGAGAAAATGTCTTTGCCATGTCATAGCTGTCATCTTGGTTGGGGTATAAAGGCCGTGAATGAATAAAGGGGAAGAATCAAGGGTGAGTTGGGCTTCTGGTTTCATCATTTGTGAAGGTGAGGATACTATTTCCTAAGATGAGAGAAGAGTGGCTATGTTAACTGAGATGGCTGAGGTACATCTGTGTGGAGATGCTAAGGAAGTGATTGGGTATGAACACTGGGCATCATTGACATAGCTAATCATCAAGAGTGAAACTATAAAAGTAGCTTAAAACTCCAAATAAGAATAGCTAATATACATCGAATATTTCAGTGTGCCAGAACCTATTTTAAGCATTGATGTGGATTATCTCATTAATCTTTACAATTATGCTGTGAGTTAGGAACACTTATTATCTTGAGTTTATATATACATTAAAAAAAAACCCATGGGATTAAAAGATACTCCTTAGTGAAAAATGAGCCAGTCCAGAGAAAAGACCACTTGGTTAGTGGGTCCCTTGTGAACAATGAAAGCTCTGACTTCATATCTGGAACTTCAAACCAGCTCTCTAGTGTCTCACTCCTAAATACAGACAGATCACCAAAGGTCACCATTCATTTCAGAAAGCTTTCTGAATGAAATACAAAGACCATGGTAAGCAAACACAGAAAGGGGGTGAGAGGAAGTTCTAAACACACACACACACAGTAATACAGTGACAAAGATGGCAAATGCCTTTGTTTTAACTTATGGCTCAGCATGTGGCAACTTTTAGTACAAGTTCAATGTGTGCCTGACTGGGAAAGACCCACATTACAGTTGTTGGCAGTATTGGTCTATACGTGTCCATTGTATCAAGTTTATTCATCATGTTGTATTCACCGTCACTATCCACACTGATGTGTGGTCCGTTCTGTCATTTACTGAGAAATGTAAAATGTCCTAAGATTATGACTATTATCTGTGTCTTCTTTTACTTCTGTCTAACTTCCTTTATGGGTGTATATTATTCTGAAGGTTTTATGTTAGGCATACCAAAGGCTTGATTGATTAAATCTTTAATACTTATTAAAGGTTTATCATTATGAAGCAACCCTCATTGTGTTTAGCTATACTTTGCTTTTAGTATTAATATTGTTATTAATTATTTTGGTCAGTGTTTGCATGGTGCTCCTTTTCCTATCCTTTTGTTTTTTTATTTTATTAAATCATAACTATGTATATTGATGCATTTATGGGGTTCAGCATACTCATTTGATATACAATGTGAAATGCTTACATCTAACTGATTAACACATCTATCACCTAACTTACTTATCTGTTGTGGTAAGACAATTATACTCTTTTCTTTAAGCGTTTTTAAATGTACCATTGCATCATGTACATTAGCTGATTCCCCCCAAACACCCTCCTTTTTCCTGGCCTCGCCCTTCCCTCACCTAACTCTCCTCTTCCCTTTTACTTTCTGGGATTTAATTATGTTTTACCATTCGTATGAATGTGTAGATGATTATATATTGATTTCATAGTAGTATTTAGTACACTGGGTACTTTATTTTCATTCTTGAGATACTTTACTAAGAAGAATATGTTCCAGCTCCATCCAGGTAAACATAAAAGACCTGAAGTCTCCATCTTTTTTATGGCTACACAGTATTCCTTGGTGTACATATACTACAATTTGTTAATCCATTCATGGGTCAATGGGCACGTGGGCTGTTTCCATGTCTTGCAATTATGAACTGGGTTGCAATATGTCTTTGTTGTAAAATATTTTTTGATCATCTAGGTATATACCTAATAGTGGAATTACAGGATTGAATGGTAGATCTACTTTTAGTTCCTTGAGTATTCTCCAAACTTCTTTCTAAAAAGGTTGGGATAGCTTGTATTCCAACCAGCAGTGTAGAAGTGTTCTCTTCTCTCCACATCCACCCTAACATCTGTAGTTTTGGGATTTTATGTGGGCTAATCTCACTGGAGTTAGATAATGTCTCAAAGTGGTTTTGATTTGCATTTCTAAAATAAAAAACAAAGACTATATGATTCCCATAATTGATGCAAAAAAAGCTTTTGATAATATTTAGCATCTTTTTGTGATCAGAACACTTAAGAAACTAGGCATAGATGGGACATTTCTTAAACTGATAGGGGCCATCTACAGCAAGCCCACAGCCAATTTTATATTGAATGGAGTAAAACTGAAAATATTTCTACTCAGATCAGGAACTAGGCAAGAATGCCCACTGTCTCTACTGCTATTCAACATAGTAATGGAAGTCTTAGCCATCACAATCAGGTAAGAGAAGGTGATCAAGGGTATCCAAATAGGGTCAGAGGAGATCAAACTCTCACTCTTTGCAGATGATATGAACCTATACCTGGAAAATTCCAGGGACTAAACTACAGAGCTCTTAGAAGTGATCAAGGAATACAACATCTTCTCAGACATACAAAATCAGTACTTATAGATCAGTAGCTTTTATATATACCAATAATAATCAAGCTGAAAATATAGTCAAGGACTCTATTCCTTTTACAATAGTGCCAAAGAAGATGAAATATCTGGGAATTTGCCTAACAAAGGATGTGAAAGATCTCTATAAAGAGAACTATGAAACTCTGAGAAAAGAAATAGCTGAAGATGTTAATAAAAGGAAAAACATACCATGCTCATGGCTGTGAAGAATCAACATTGTTAAAATGTCCATACTACCCAAAGCAAACTATAGATTTAATGCAATCCCTATTAAAGCACCATTGTCATACTTTAAAGAGCTTGAAAAAAATAGTGCTTCATTTTATATGGAATCAGAAAAAAACCTCGAATAGCCAAGACATTACTCAGAAATAAAAACAAATCAGGAGGTATCACATTACACATTACCAGACTTCAGCCTATACTATAAATCTATAGTGATCAAAACAGCATGGTACTGGCACAAAAACAGGGAGGTAGATTTATGGAACAGAATAGAGAACCAAGATATGAACCCAGCCACTTATCATCATTTGCTCTTTGATAGGTCTATCAAAAACATTCAGTGGGGGAAAGACTCCCTATTTAACAAATGGTGCTGAGTGAACTGGCTGGCAACCTGTAGAAGACTGAAATTGAACCCCCATCCTTTACCATTAACAAAAAGTGATTCTTACTGGATAAAAGATTTAAACTTAAGACCTGAAACTATAAAAATACTAGAAGAAAGTGCAGGGAAAACACTTGAAGAAATTGGCCTGGGAGAATATTTTATGAGGACCCTCTGGGCAATTAAAGCAACACCAAAAATACATTCCTGGATTCTGATCAAACTAAAAATCTTCTGCACAGCCAAGAGCACAGTAAGTAAAGTAAACAGACATTCAGAATGGGAGAAGATTTTTGCAGGTTATGCTTCCGACAAAGGTCTGATAACTAGAATCCACAGAGAACCCAATAAGAAAAGAACAAATAACCCCTTTTCTATGTGGGCAACAAACTTGAACAGAAACTTCTCTGAAGAAGACAGGCAAATGGCCTATAAATACATGAAAAAATGCTCATCTTTAATTCCTATGCTTTTGCATTTAAGCTATATCTATTCTATTTTCTCTATCTTACTCATAAACAAAATAATTGTTGAATTTTTTGTTTTTATCCAGTCTAATGATCTTTATCTTTTAGCTGTTGCATTTAGTCCAGTTAAGCCATTTAACATAGTGGTATATTGGGACTTAAATTCAATATCTTCCTATGTTCTTTCTAATGTTTCTTATTTTACACATTTTTCTTTTATTATCGTATTTTGGTTATTTAATTTTTTTCCAGTTTTTCTGTGTTAATTTGAAAGTCTTTTACCCTTTTATTATTTTTTAGCTTAGATTTTTCTTCCCCTCTTTGTAATCATAACATTACAACAAACAGCAGAATACAAAGAGTTTGAATACATTATAGCTTTATATCAGTTGTATCCCAGATTGTATATTTGCTAGTAAAAATTGTAAGTCAGACCCACCACTACATAAAACAAGGTTCCAATATTCACTTGTCATCATATCCTGGACAATGAATTCATCTCATTGAGTTTCTTCACCTATGAAATGAAATTGATTTATCATTATAACCTTACACCCTTTAAGATACTTACAGAGTCGATGTGAAAATAAAGTCAGATAATGTAAAAAAGCATCAGACGCTGGTCATAACACAAGATAAGTGGTAGATCTATAATTTCTTCTTTTTCTAAGTTATACCTTTACCAGTGGAAAGACATTCTAGATTATTAGAGTCAAATAGACTTAGAAAGTTAAATACCTTGTAAGTGGCTGGCCTTATTTATGTTACATTTACTCAATTAGCTTCAAATTCAGTAAATGACAGTTCTGATGTTGGAACCAAGATATGTGTGTGTGGGGTGGGTGGGTGTTCGCATGTGGATATATACGCATGTATGTCAGTTCTGGGCCTATTGACACCAGTTACATTTCACTCCCTTTTCCTTCTCTGCTCAGAGCTGCTGGTGACTAAGACCTGAAAGCTATGTCTCTTGGTGTCCTCTAGTGGCTTGTCTTTGCTAGGTTTGTCCAGTAGGTCATACAGCAAGATTAAGGGCAGAAGGGAGGAAAAAGCTGGGTGATTTTTCCTTTCTCTGCACCAGGTGCCAATCTTCCTGAGTGGCTGTGTCTACCACATGGCTCTGACTTTCTTTGAGCAGAGGTGGTGCATTTCTACCTTTCACCCACTGATTTCTGCTCCTCAGTTCTGGTAAACCTACTTTAATTTCTCTAGTTTATGAGTGACAACAGCTTCTTAATGTTGCTAATCTCTGGTTACCTCTGTCTCCTCCCCATCATGTGATTTCTCAAATATCCCATTATCTTTGTGACAAGTGAACTGGATTAAATATCTTCTTTTGTATCTAGTTTTGGGACCATGAATGAAAAAATGTGATTGTGTGTCTATGAGTTTGTGAGTGTTTGTATTTAGGAATAAATTGTGTGACCTACTTTAGTGACTATAGCTTCCTACGCACAGCCCCAAAAAGGTAACTACTAAGCTATGAGCTAGCTAAATATTCCAAGGCAAAAAAAAAATTCATTGGCATCACTGAATAACAATGTACTCACTCGGTGAAGTGTGACACTATGAATTATATGGACATTTTCGTAATTGTTCAACCGTATGAGAGTCTATGATCACTCAAGGTGATGATTCTGGTATAATAACCAAAATAGGAAATAATGCCTTTCTTCCTTGGGAAATTACTTCATTTCTTGAAAGAAAATAAAGTTTTCTGCCCATGTGAGTATCTTTTCTCTTGCTAGATAATTCCAGAGAAGCCTTTCCACATATAGTTGTGCTTTATGATATCTGTTCTCTATAACAAACACCTGACCATTGCTGATAAAATCTCATCTAATAAGTAAAAATAAGATGGGGGGTTGGACCTTAATTATTTTGGGGCTATTTTTAAATCTGGGTTTTGCTACTTATAAAATACTTTCATAATAGAAATATTTAGATTTTTGCTTAAAGAAAAAGATCTTTCGTTTTTTTCCCTCTTGGATAGCTCTATTAATTGGTATTTCCCTACCCAGCTAAAGTTTTATTCTTTTTTTATCTCAGTGCCTGTTTCAGATTTTCGCTTCCCTGTTTTAAATATTTTTTCCTTTAATTACTTTGTTATACTATGTACATTTACCAAAGAGAATATTTTTCAGTCTAGCTCCATGTGCCTATAAAACATAAAGCAATTTCTCTAAATCCTATTTGACACATTGTGGCTTATGTTGATTTCCTTCGATCTAGACCAATGTAGAAAAGTTTTTTCACCAATATAGAAAAGTTTTTTACCAAACTAGAAATATCCTAGTAATGTATTTACTCATATATGTATGTATGTTCGACTATGCTTCAAGTGGTGAAAAGTCAGATAACAGTAACATTGCCTCCGTGTTTGAGTCATCAAGCAAATTGTGTGTATTCAAATGGATAACCTAGAAATACTACAAAATGTTTCAAAGTTAACAAATACTAACTAAATACCTACTATGTGTTAGGCATTACAAGAAACTAACAAACTCATCATACTATGGGGATTACATTTAAATAAGTTATTTAAAGCACTTAACATTGTTCCTGGCATGTGGTAGTGCTCAGTAAATGGTAACAATTATTAGTAATCCAGTGTCAAGTATCTGGATCGTGAGTTTTTTTACCTGCTGAGGAAACCAGTTGCGATCTGTGTATAAGCCACATGATTCTGACCATGCCTATGTTTGCTTCCATGTTATCTACTTTAACCTATTAACCCATCAGCTTTAATTGCCTGCCACTGCTGTTATCTATCCATGATATCTGCTGTGGTCTGAATATTGTATTCCCCAAAATTCACATGTTGATTCTTAACCCCCAAAGTGATCATATTAGGAGGTACGGACTTTGGGAACCCAGTGATTCACTCACGAAGGCAGAGCCCTCATGATTGAGATTAGCGTCCTTATGAGAAACCCCAGAGGGCTAGCTGCCTTCCTTCATCATGTAAAGTCACAGTGACGTCACTCACAGTATTGTATGAAGAAATAAGTCCACAGCAGATATTGAATCTGCCAGCCCCTTGACCATGGACTTGCCCACTTCCAGAACTGTGACAATAAATTTCTGTTGTTTATAAGAAACTCAATCCATGGCATTTTATTATAGCAGCCTAAACTGACTCACACACTTCTGTTTAGCCCCTTATCTTAATAATTGTAATAGCTAGCATTTAATCTGATTTAACTTTTGCCAGCTACTATGTCAAGTTCTTTATAAGTATTATGTCATTGATAATACACAATAGGTCCTATTCCTCCCCCTTTTTTACTTTTTAGTAACCGAAGTTTAGTAAGATTAAGCAAACTAAAAAGTGGCAGAGCTGGGATTTGGGTCCAGCCAACTTTCCTCAAAGTCTTGTGTTCTTAAATGCCAGGCCATGTGTTCTGGACCCTGGATTTCCTGTCAGCTCCACCGATTGTAACCCAGACCAGGCAGAGGTTGTTCTGGGTCTTTGGTCCAGATAGCCTCTTGCAGAGCCTGACCCCTTCTCAAGCTCTGGTGCAAAGAGCGAGAGAATTGGATAATTAGGAAGAGAAACAGAAGTCCCTTAGGAAATAAGGACTTGCAAAGCAGTCTTCCTAGTTGTTCCAAGCGGAGAGTGGAAAAAGGAATTAAAAGAAAAAAGAATCTCAAGTTCAATGAGAAAGCATAAAGAAGCAATACCCTGGAGGTTTACTATGAAGAAACATAGTTTTAAGAGGAGAGGAAAGCTTTGCTTAAAAAACTGAAAGGCAATAAGTGAGATCAAATAGCAAATGAGATTCTTGAAGGGTGGGAAGGGATGAGTGGGAGCCCAAGTGAAGTATGGGTCAGCCTCACACTGTAGAGTAGCTTCCCTTCCATCACTGCAGGTGACAGGCTGCTTCTCAGTTTTCAAATTCTTGTTCTCTCTCTCTCCTCTTCCCCTCCCCCCGAATGTTGAGATTGACTTGTAACTCTTTGGGTGTTCTCTTTTTTTCTCTTACTGCTCCCCGTATTACCATATTGTGTGCACTCAAGCTGTAACCAAGTAAACTCTGGACAGAATCTGCAGCAGCAAAAATGTTGTTTGCATCTCAGAGGACATATGGCTTCAAGACAAAGATGGACTCAATTTGCATTTCTGTTGACAACTAATTTTAAGGGCCCTTGGTGTTGCCATTCGGGCAGAAGTTTGGACATTGTGTGTCTAAATACTTCCTTACTCTGTGAGTTACAGTCGCCAGATGCAACAGAGAAACCTGCTGGGTCAGCCCATTTTTTTTTCTTTTTCTTTCCTCTCTTTTTTTTTAGGCACAATTAGACAATATGTTGGTGAAGGCCAGCAAGGCCTCTGTGTTGAGGTATTTACTGGTCACCCCACACAGAGGCTTATTCCTTTATTTTGGGCCATTCAGCCTCAGTGCTTTGGCTCCACAAGACTGTGTTAGTTAGCACCATAATGGTGCCTCACAGATGAAACAAGATGAAGGGCCTCGCACTCACCAGAACTCTTGCTTGGAAAGGAGAGCTGTCAGTGCTGTGAAGGACTTTTGGCGTGACAGCAGCTAGGAGCTTGGCCAGCCCAGGAGTGAGCAGGCCTATTCTTTATTGCTTACTAAGGAACAGGCCCTTTGCACAAATTGTTCTCTCCATACAAAGGAAGCATGAAGCAAGAGCCAGCCCACCAAACTCAAACCCCATCTCTTGCTGGCTCTGAGACAGGGGATTTGACCGCACATGCCTTGATTTTCTCATTTGCATAATTAGGCCCAGTAATAGTAGCTCCATGACTGGCTTGTGGAATGAGATGAGTATGCATGAACAGTGTGTGACACATAGTAATACTGCCTTCAGTGTTCACCTTTTATGTCTTACTTAACCACATTAATCCTCATCTTCTTCAAATCTCAGCTCAAATGTCACTGCTTCAGGGAAGCTCCCCACCTGACAGGTCAGTGGCTTTGTACATGTTGTCAGAGGAATCTGGGCTGCTTTTGCAATCCTATGTTTATCAGTGTGGTCATTCAGTGGTGTCTGTCTTCCCCACCAGGCTGTGAGCATCCTTTTTATACTGTATACCCAGTGCTTGGCACAGAGGTTAATGTAGTGTGGGTTCAATAGATTTCTGCCAAAAGCACAAGTAACTCTATGTGATCCATATGTAGAAATACTTAAAACAACTAAGTCGGTAAGTTTTATCTAACTCAACAAAAATATACTGAGCATATAACATGCCATTAACTCTGTACCAGGCACTGTGGTAGGAGCTGGTTAGGCGGAGGTAGACAAGATGGTTTCTACCCTTAAGAAGTTTCTAATAAGCGCTTGACAGCCATGTATCAGATAAATCACAGCACATGGGGATAAAGCTGTGTGCCTACCCTGGGATGAATCACTCTAACAGTAACCAACATGAGTGGTTAGTGTAATGTTTTCTTCACTGAATTTTTGCTTCACTGCATAGCGGCTTAATGGCTTAGTAATGGATGTATGCATCATGGTAGCATGAGGATCTATGCACAAATGAACAAGCAAATAAACTAGGATAATCAGAAAAATTCTAATTCTGTAGTAGAAAATAATAATTCACATTTCTTTGATACTCTGTGGACTTACAGCTACACATCACTTTTCTTTTATGATCTTCTGGATTATGCATAATTTTAATCCCCAGCTTACTAGATAAGAGAAAATATACAACTATGCCAAGAACCCAGTAAGGAGTCAAGCCTTGACTCTTCCTCCTAAACACTGTGGTCTTCTGACCAGCAAAGAGAATGAAGTAGAAAGCACCTCCACAGGCCTGAGCACAGCCCTGCCTCCCAATGATAAGTGAATAGAAACCTCTTCCCCACTCTTCCCACAGGTCTGCGGTGGCTCAGGATCATGCTCTCACAAACCCTGTTCCTTCTTCAGAACAAATGGAAGGTTTCCTCTTTTATAATTACATCCCTTTTGGCCACAAGGCACTTCTGCTAAGTGGTTGCATATACAGGCATACCTTGGAGATAATGTAGGTTCAGGTTCCAGACCATTGCAATATAGTGATTATCACAATAAAGTGAGCCACATGAATATTTTGGTTTCCTAGTGCGCATAAAAGTTATGTTTCCACTGTACTGTAGTCTATTAAGTATACAATAGCATTATATCTAATAAAACAATGTATATATCTTAATTTTAAAAATACTTAATTACTGAAAAAATTCTGACAATCATCTCAGTCTTTAGTGAGTCATAATCTTTTTTGCAGGTAGAGGATTTTGCTTTGATGTTGATGACTGCAAACTGATCAGGGTAGTAGTTAATTGTGACAATTTTTTAAAATGCATCAATTGACTCACTTCCTTTCACAAACAGCAGTGCTGTTTGATGGCATTTTATCCACAGTAGAACTTCTTGTAAAATTTGAGTCAATCCTCTCAAACACTGCCACTGCTTTGGCAACTAAGTTTATGTAATATTCTAAATCCTTATTGTCATTTCAGCAATGCTTACAGCTTTCTCAGGAGTAGTTTCCACCTCAAGAAACTACTTTCTTTGCTCATCCTTAAGTAATTCCTCAGTCATTAACGTTATATCATGAGATTGCTGCAATTCCGTCACATCTTCAGGCCCTACTCTAATTCTAGTTCTCTTACTACTTCCACCACATCTGCAGTTACTTCCTTCACTGAAGTCGTTAATCCCTCAAAGTCATCCATGAGAGTTGCAATCAACTTCTTCCAAACTCCTTTCAATGTTGATATTTTGACCTCCTCCAATAAATCACAAATGTTTTGGATGGCATCCAGAATGGTGAATCCTTCACAGAAGGTTTTCAGTTTACCTTGACCAGCTCCATCTGAGGAATCACAATTTATGACAGCTCTAGGGTTACCAAACATATTTCTTAAATAATAAGACTTGAAGGGAACACTACTACATTGCTGGTAGGAATGCCAACTAATATGGTCCTTTTGTAAATATATCTGGAGAATATTTAGAAATCTAAAAATAGAACTGCCATTCGATCCTATAATTCCTCTACTAGGTGTATATCCAGAAGATCAAAAATCACATTATAACAAAGATATCTGTATTAGAATGTTTATTGCAGCCCAATTCATAATTGCTAAATCATGGAAGAAGCCCAAGTGCCCATTGACCCATGAATGGATTAATAAAATGTGGTATATGTACACCATGGAATATTATGCAGCCCTAAAGAAAGATGGAGTCTTCACCTCTTTCATGCTTACATGGATGGAGCTGGAAAATATTCTTTTTAGCAAAGTATCCCAAGAATGAAAGAAAAAGTATCCAAAGTACTCAGCCCTACTATGAAACTAATTTATAGCTTTCATATGAAAACTTTAACCCAATTACGGTCAAGAACATGGGGAAAGGGGCAAGGGAGGGGAGGGGAGGGGGGAAGATGGGTGGAGGGAGAGTAATTGGTGGGTCCACACTTACAGTGTTTCTTAAAAGGGTATAGGTGAAACTTACTAAATGTAGAATATAAATGTCTGCACACAATAACGAAGAAAATGCCATGAAAGCTATGTCAACCAGTTTGATGAAAATATTTCAAATTGCATATAGAACCAGCACATTGTAACCCATGATTACATTTATGTACACAACCATGATTTAATAAAAAAATTAAAATAAGACTTGAAAGTTTAAATTACACCTTTAACCATGGGCTGCAGAATGGATGTCATATTGGCAAGTACAAAAACAGCATTTATCTCCTTGTATATCTCCATCAGAGATCTTGGGTAACCAGGTGCTTTGCAATGAGCAATAATATATTGGAAAGAATCTTTTGTTTTGAACCAGTAGACTGGGCTTAAAATAGTCAATAAACCATGCTCTAAACAAATATACTGTCAACCAGGTGGTGTTCTACGCATACAGTATAGGCAGGGTAGATTCAGTAAATTTTTTAAGGGCCCTAGGACTTTTGGAATGGTCAATGAGCATTGGCTTCAACTTTAAGTCACCAGCTACCGTAGCCCCAACAAGAAAGTTAGCTTTGAAGCCAGGCACTGATTTCTCCTCTCTCAAGCTATAAAAGTCTGAAATGGAATCTTATTCCAATAAAGGCTATTCATTTACATAGAAAATCTGTTTAGTGTAGCCACCTTCATTCAAGATCTTAGCTAGATCTTCCACATAATTTGCTGGAGCTTTTACATTAGCACCTGCTGCTTCACTTTGCACTTTCATGTTATAGAGATGACTTCTTTCCTTAAACCTCATGAACCAACCTTTGCTGGGTTTGCTGGCTTCCAACTTGTTTTCTGTGGTTTCACCATGTCTCTTAACCTTTATAGATTTCCAGAACATTAGGGCTTTGTTCTGGATTATCCTTTGATTTAAGGTAATGCTATAGCAAGTTTGATCTTCCATCCAGACCACTAAAACTTTCTCCGTATCTGTAATAAGGCTGTTTTGCTTTCTTATCATTCTTTTGTACACTGGTGCAGCACTTTTAATTTTCTTTGAGAACTTTTTATTTACCGTTACAACTTCACTGTTTGAGGAGAGAGACCTTGCTTTCAGACTCTCTTGCCTTTTGACATGCCTTCTTCACTAAACTTAATCATTTCTAGTGTTTGATTTTAAGTGAGAACATGCAGTTTTTCCTTTTACTTGAACACTTAGAGTTCATTGTGGGATTATTAATTGGTCTAATTTCAATATTGTTTTGTCTCGGAGGATTAAGAGGCTTAAGGAGAGACATAGGGGAACAGCTGAGAAGTGGATCAGCAGATAGAGCACCTAAAACTTTTTTTTTGGCAGTTTTTGGCCGGGGCTGGGTTTGAACCTGCCACCTCTGGCATATGGGGCCGGCGCCTACTCCTTTGAGCCACAGGCACTCCCGAGCATCCAAAACTTTTACTGACTAGGTTTGCTATCTTACGTGAGTGTGGTTCATAGTGCCCCCAAATATCAAAGATCACTAATCACAGATCACCCAGACAGATATAATAGTAATGAAAAAGTTAGAAATATTAGAAAAATTACCAAAATGTGACACAAAGTCAGCATGTGCTGTTAAAAAAACGGCATAGATAGACCCAACCAAAACAGGATTGCCACCAAACTTCAATTTGTTGGAAAAAGAAAACCGCATTATTTGTAAAGTTCAGTAAAACAAAGGGCAATAAAATGAAGTATTCCTGCATTCCCAGTGACTGGGTGTTAGAAGGTGTTGGAAGGCTATGTAAATGTTCCTCCCCATGGAGTTCCCAGAAAGAAGTCCGGATTTTCTTACTCCTACCTGATGGTGCCTCCAGCTAGGACTCAGTCCTTAGTTTTCAGTCTAACTTCAGGATTGTAAGGATTGCAAAATCTAGATTTCAGCTTCCAATTCCTTTATACTCTTTCTTCCAGAAGGCTCAGATGTCCTTATGCCAATGAATCACTGATGCCTTCTCACATATCCCAGAGTTCCTCGGGGAGGTAATCTTAGCTCAGATTTCTTTTGTGACTATCCTTAAATGAAGTTGTTCATTTCTTTCCCCCAGACTTTACAAATTTCCACCATCTCTTCCTTATTCATCATTTAAGTAGTGTAGAGGCTGTCCTCTCGAAAGAGCTGGACTAGTAGCAGGTTGAAGATCCATAGAGCTGGATCCTCTTGTCCTTAGCCAATTCCTGCTACTGTCTGCCACCAGGAAAAGCACTCCCCCAAAGCCACATATACCAGGCCAGAAAGCACCAAATGAGTGCCCTACACCAAGATGGTCGGCTCCCCTCCTTTGTCTCGTGGTAGAGCTTATAGCTGCTGTGGCCACAGTGCAGAGTCTGGCACCTGAGGGGGAGCTGGGGGGGCTCTCGGCAGCAAGCCTACCTGTCAACTGCTTCTGGGATTATGAGTGCCCACTGCCAACTCCCCCCTCTGGAAGAACTTGATGGATGGGCATCCTGCCAAGAGGCAGAGCTCAAAGCCCTTCTGTGCATGTGCTTCTCAGACCCCCAACTGGCTACTTAGTCATTTGGCCAAACACCAACTTTTCCAGCAGTGTTTTTGAGCCCTGCCCATCTTTAGTTTGGCTGGAGTGAGCAGACCCACTATCAAATACTATCAATTTTCCTTCATATGTGTGAGGCAGACCCTGAAGCAGTTTGTTGGGTTGGGTCCATGTCTTTCCTTTACCCTAACAGCCCCGTTGCTCGCCCTACCAATAATTTTGATGATACAAGGCTGGTTTTGTTCTTTTGAAACAAAACCCCTGTTCTTGGTGGATGTTCCAAGTCAGAAAGCCTGGTTGTGTTTATCCCAGGCCATTGGCTGAGTATTCACATGCTTTTTGTATTTGGTAAGTGACAGTATTTGCAAAAGCTGATTGCCACAGCAGGCGGAACAGAGACAAGACTAGCAAAAACATGTGTTGGTAACATATGCTATAGCCCTTTCTTCTTTGCTTGGAGGACTGACACTTCCTACAGGAAGAAGTAATTATTTTGCATGTGCATAGATTACAAAGAATGAAAAAGAGAAGGGAGAGAGATGCTGCTTTGTACATGAAAGAAGAAATACCTCCCTCTCTCTCATATGCATGTGCACACACATACACATATTCACTCCTAATTCTCAGATGTATGCACACAGGTCAACCTGCTTTATTTTAGATGTTGCTGCTTTTTAAAATGTAGATGTCCTAAAAATTCAGACCTATTATTGGCAGAAATGCTCTTTGCAGGAGAGAATAAATGCATTGCCTTAGAAGTTAAATAGGCCCAGGCTCCAGTCCTATCTCCCATCCTTACAGGCTGTGTGACCCATAGAAAGTTATCCGACTTTTTGGCCACAAGTAGACAAAAGCTCAACAGGTTTGTCATGAGGACTAAACTAATACAATGCTTGTGGAAAGCAACTTGCATAGGATTTGGGATCGTGTTCTCCCTTTCCCTTCCCCAAGTCAGCTTGCCAGGGGTAAAACATTGATTGTGAATAGCTGTGATGCTTTCCTTTACTTCCATCTTCACTAATGAGTGGACACCATGGTGCCTCTGGGCAAGCCCAGCTAGTTCTGGAGCCACTTAGACCCTCAGAACGTACTTCATGTATTTTCATGCAACCACAAAGAACAAGTCTGAAAGCTGATTATGGGAAAATACAGCCAAAGGGAACTCAGATTCCTGCACTGGAAGACATTTTTGCCTCGGTCATTTGGTAGAGGTTCAAAAGAACTGGGTGACGCACTTTGGGATGGAGCCAGGCCCTCTGGTGTCTTGCTGCAAGCTCTGAAGTCCTAGCAAAGCAAAGCCATCATTTGATTCATTATTCCATCTCAACCAACCCTCCTTCCCACACTAACGCTGGAATCATTCTGCACTGTGTGCATTAGCTTGAGTTTCTCTGGCTGCTTTTCATAATCCTCACAGAAAAGTATCTTGCAAACTTCCTCCCATATACCTCTTTATATTGTATTTCGCACTAAGATTTCTTTACAATAATAAAAACAAAAACATTGTTCCATCTCTCTTGACTCAGATTCACAAGATACTAAGTGTGGGATATATGTCAAATGAGGGCACGATTATAGCTTACATTTATTGAGCCATGTACCATGTTTTTGGAACTATACTTTTATGAGAGGCCCTCAACCTTATTTTACAAGTGCAAGTTTAGAAGTGTTAAATTACTTGCCTAATGCTATGAAGGTGGAAAATGGGAAAGATTAAGACTTGACCACAACTTAGCACATCTTTAGCACCTAATATCTAACCTCTGCCTACACTGAGTGAACAGTGAATGAATGAATAAATATTACAACTTGAGAGAACTTTCTCAACATCCCCACACCTGGTACCCTTGATTTTTCCTATCGCTTCCCTACATTTTCAGCTCTGCCCCTCTCCTGATATA
Organism: Arctocebus calabarensis; assembly: GCA_963573935.1. Taxonomy (NCBI): domain Eukaryota; kingdom Metazoa; phylum Chordata; class Mammalia; order Primates; family Lorisidae; genus Arctocebus; species Arctocebus calabarensis. The sequence continues at coordinate 17,771 of CAUYON010136530.1, forward strand.
GGAGAGATTTTGAATCCTCGTTTCTGTGATTTGGTATCTATTGCATTCTTCCACCTTCTTCCCCGGTGCCCCATGTCTCCAAATCTCCAGCACTGAGACCAAGGGCTGCCAGTAAGCTACCCATGGGGACTGGAAACATGTCCCTACATTTAAACCTCAGAATTGGGACCTTCCTGCCAATTTGCACAATGCCAGCATCCTACCTTTCTGTCTTCCCTGCCCATAAGTTCTCATCACCTGCGGCAACACCATTGTTATCGCACCTTCTGCTCCCCGGTGCCCATCAGTTTTCTTGCACCCTCTAGATATTTCCCTCTGTCCCTGGACTGGGCTTTCTTCCTGCCCTTTCACTCAGCCTGACCCAGCTGCTCCGCCCCAGTGGGCACCAGGCCCACACCCAGTTTCAGGTTCCAGCTCCTTCTGACGAGCCCACACACCTGCAGGACAGGCCCAGGGTGTCTCCAGATAACAGAACGCTTCTAGCCCAGCCCCCATTTGGATTATTTGAGGCTCAGAAAAAGTTCAGAATTTTGTGAAGGTCACAGACTAAACAGACAACCAGAGCTAAGACTCAGGGCCAGACTCTGTCTCTATCAGTGGCTTTCACACCACGCTGCCTCCTTTTTTCCTCTGTCTCTATTTCCCTCTTGCTTGCTTTTTCTCCTTCACCCACACCTTTTTAATTTAAGTTTTAACATCTGTTCTCTCTTAGTCCATTATTTCTGTGACATTTTATATTATGTTGAGTTTCCGTTTCCATTTAAAACTCATCCGTTTTCTTCAAAAAAAAAAAAACATTCTGAGAATGCTTTTTAAAAATTTTTATATAACTTTCTTTAAAAAAAAAAAAATCAGTTCCATTCTTTCTTCCTAGCACTTTTCTTGACTTATCTTTCCTGCCTTTTTAGCAGCAGAAATTATTCTCTGCCTCAGTGTAGTTTTGCTTCTATTATCCGTGCCACTGTGATATCCAGCCTATAATCTAACATTCTATTTTTCTTATTATTTGTGAAACTAGTACTTTTAAAATGCAAATGTGGAAACTGGTGGTTTTAACTTAATTCTTGATTTTTATCTTGGAGGAAAAACATTTTTTCCCCAGTGCTTTTACTAACTCTGCTGAGAAAAGATCACAGAAAGGGAAAGGATAGGAGAAGGCCAAGCTTGAGTATGCACCTCACACTCAGCTTTTCTGCAATATAGGTTGAATTTTCACTTGTAGAGTCACCTGCAGAGAGTATTGCATTGAGAGTCAGGCTTCCAGTCTTGGGCCTCCTACCTCCCACACCCACACACATAGTTCTAGCTTAAGAAGTAATCACTAAGCAGTGAAGGTTCTTACTGGGGTTTAGGGCGTGAAGACCAGGCCACTTGAGAGGAAACTGTTAAAACTATGGAAAGAGGAGTAGCTAATACTTAAGGACCACTAACACTGTCAGGTATGGGGCCAAGCATGTTGATTAGCTAAGCCCTTTCTTATCTCTCACAGGGGCTGTCTTTTGATTACCTTCACTTTACACATGAAGAAATTAAAACTTAGAAGTTAATTTACCCAAGCTTACATTCTTAGTAAATAGCAGCACTAGAATTCCAGTGTAGGAACCCTAACTCTGAAGTCAGTGCCTCTAATTCTATAGGAGTATTTTTGGAAGACTCAATTTTAAAATAGTTTGCCACGTTTTGGAATTAAGATGAGCCCAAATAACTGAACTCCTGATGCAATCAACCTTTGTGTTGTTAAATAATGGAAACTCGTCATATTTTCTCTAAACCCAGCCAATCCTGATATTTTCAGAACTAACTTTCTGAAGTTGTAATATTGTAATGATAATCTTAAAAAATAGGTTTTGGTGGCGGTATTTGTTTTGCTTGTTTTTTGATTGCATTGGGTCAAGCCTTTGAAACTTAGCACTTCTGACATTTTGGTCTAGGTAACTATTGAAGGTCTGAGCTGTTCATTTCAGGGTGTTTCACAGAATCTCTGGCTTCTGCAGTAACACACCCATCCCTTGGTCTCTTTTCCTTTTTCCCCAGAGTCATGAAGTCAAGATAATCAAAAATGACTCCATTTAATTTGTTAAATTCCTCATGGGAGGTTAGATCACTCCCCAGTTGAGAACCATTGTGGTACATATCACCTACACGTCATAAGCACCTAACTTGTAAATAATCTGTATGGGTCTATGTTTTACATTTTACTCACTTACCCCTGCCTTGAAGCTACACCAAAATGTTACTGCCAATTCAGGAATCCCACTTTATTTATTGGAAAAATATGAAATCAGTATGTCAAAGAAATATCTGCACACCTATGTTTATTGCAGCATTCTACACAATAGCCAAGTAATGGATAAAGAAAATGTGGTAATCAATTGCCCCTCATTCATGGGTTCTGCATCTATGGATTCAACCAACCGAGGATCAAAAATATTCAGGAAAAGGGTGGCGCCTGTGGCTCAAAGGAGTAGGGCGCTAGCTCCATATGCCGGAGGTGGCAGGTTCAAATCCAGCCCTGGCCAAAAACTGCAAAATATATATATATATATTCAGGAAAAAATATGAATGGCGGAATCTCTATTGAACATGCACAGACCTTTCTTTCTTATTATTCCCTAAACAATATGGTATAACAACTATTTACATAGCATTTGCCCCAGGTATTGTAAGTAATCTAGGGGTGCTTTAAAGTATATGGGAGGATATGCATAGGTTATATCTAAATACATGCCATTTTATATGGCATGAAACTCCAGCATCCTGGATTTTGGTATCCTCAGGGGTCCTGGAGCCCATTCCCCATGGATACTGAGGGATGATTGTATATACACAATGAAATACTATTCAGCCATACAAAGGAAGAAATTCTATTATTTGACAACCTAGATGGAACTGGAGAACATTATGCTAAGTGAAATAAATAAGCCAAACACAGAAAGCACCACATGTTCTCACTTATATGTGGAATCTTAAAACAATTGAACTCAGAAGCAGGACAGAATGATGGTTGCCAGAGACTGTGGAGTTGGGGGAATGGGGAGATTATAAAGGATACACAGCCTCAACTAAGAGAAATAAGTCATATATGGCGCAACATGGTGAATAGCTAATAATTGAGTACTGTATATTTCCATACTGCTAAAAGAGTAAAATTTCAAGTGTTCTTGGCACAAAAAGTCAACTGTTTGAGGTGTTGGATAGGTTAATCAGTTTGATTTAATCATTTCACATTATGCTCAAAAATCATAATGTCTTTGTACCCCATGAATACATATAATTACAATTTGCCAATATATAATAAAAATAAATAAAATGTGAACTTGAAATTTTAAAAATGTGATTGCCTTGTTAAAGATAGTGTGCAAAGTTGTTTAAATCTATTTAGCTTGCTTTTCACAGCTGCTTCGCTCTGAGAGAATCACTCAGTCCTTGGACATCTCAATTCTCCCCACAGTCTTTTCTCTTTTTCTCTCCTCTTTTCCAATTCCCTAAGTGAATCACTCACTTCCTCCCCTTCCTTTCTTTGTTCTTTTCACTGTTCACTCCTGTCTGAGCCAAATTACAATATTAGCCATTTCAGATAAGCAATAACTATTCTACTATTGAAAATTCTCTTTCCAGGGAAAGGCAAGGTAGCTGTTTTGACATGAAATTGGGTGAGCTGAAAATCTAGCATCATCAACTTTTAAACCTTTCCAAAATATGAAAGATGTTCCTTTCAAAAAAAAATTTTTTTTAATGAAAGGACAAAGCTTATTGATAAATAGATAAAGGAATGGGGTGAACATAACCTCCGACAATGGAGGGGGAAACCCAAGTGGGAAGCCCCCTGTTCAAAATCTTGATAGGGATCTTGGGACAGAAGTCTAACCTCAACAAATTTAAAAGAATAGAAATTATTCCTTGTATCTTCTCAACCATCACAGAACAAACGTTAAACTCAACAACAACAGAAATCTTCATATTCAAACAAAGTCATGGAGACTAAATAACCTTAGGCTGAATGATAGCTAGATCAAAGATGAGATTAAGAAGAATATCAAATTTTTGGAACAAAATGATAATGAAGACACAAATTATCAAAACCTATGGGATACTGCAAAGGCAATCCTAAGGGGAAATCTATAGCATTAGAAGCCTTCATCAAGAAAACTGAAAAAGAAAAAGTCAACAACTTAATGGGTCATTGTTAGATAATTGCACAACTTTGTCTATCCCGATTACCCACTGAAAAGCTCAAACTTATGGCCGGCCCCCTACTACTCTTTGCACCAGAGCAGTAACACCTTATTGGCTGTTCTACCATCCCGACACCTCCCCTAACTGAGACTATATCAGATGCCCTTATCTTCTGCTCTCTCTCTCTTGTCTCTCCCATCCCCCGTGCGTGTCTCTTCTCCTCTCCTGTTCTCTCTCTTTCTCTCCTCCCCCCCTTTCTCTCTCTCCTCTACTCTCTTCCTCTGTTTCTCTCTCTCTCTCTCCCCTCCTCCTTCCCCCACCAATAAAGACCTTTCGTACAAGCCTTGGTGTTCTGTAAGTTTTGTGCGTGCCGGTAGAGTGCCCCCCCTTTCATTTGGTGTCAGAACCGGGATCTAATTAAGGAATGCTCCAAGCTCCTGAGAGCTCCCTATCTTCTTCTCACACTCCCGGCACTCACCACCATCTTGGGCTTGTGTCCAGCCTCCAAGGCGCTACAACCAGCACTCAACACTGGCCTCAATTGGTAAGTACCCCTATTGGAGCAAGTTTTCATGGGCTAGATTGCTTACATTCCTGGTGATTCACCCCTCTTGAGGCTTGAGTTCCCAATTCCCCTTAACCTTGCGTGGCCTAGCGTAACGCTTCCACACCACGCACGAAAATTCCTGGCGCCAGGTCTCAAGCTCTCCTCGTCCCCATGGGTCTAACCCAGATTTAAGTTTGGTGATGACCGTCTTAAGCTGTGTTCTCGTTTCCACGACCAGCAGCAAAGCTGGGAAGACGTTCCCACTCTGTCCCTGGTCCACGCGTGAGCAGAATCACGCTTTATTTCCGCGACAAATCGCCTTGGGTGCAAGCTATTCTATCCCACCTAACTCCCCCTTAAGGTACTTACTACGCCACCTGGTAAAATTAAGGTTAATTAAACTCTCTACCAAGGTTTGGCCACTTTACAAACTAAATAAGCAAAGTATCTAACCAAGCTATAATTCATTTAATTTTCTTTAATCCAAAATGTATACAATTATTGTAAGTGCCTTGGCAAATGGAGCAGGGTTCCCCTACTCTCAGAGCTCCTATCTTAAAACCAAGCCTAATTTACATTTAGGATAATTCCAACATTCTTATAACAAAGAACTGTTTCTACATCTCCATCTTGTAAATAGAACCTATTCAAACTTCCC